>MU933082.1:0-10162 GCA_036418165.1 Cooperia oncophora | reverse complement strand
GGAAAGATCAACTAAAACAATAAAATGATAGAGATTTCGAACTTATTTGCTTATTTATCGGTTTTAGACATCGACAACTCGCCCCTTTCGTTTTTCGCGCTACACTTATAAGTTCTGTTCAGACTTCTTATGAAGAACCATATCCTGTTGCATTCAGCTCGTCGAGCTCTACAAGACACTATTCTAAAAATTTGGGACCTTAAATTTGATGGAATTTTTCAACGAGTTTCGCGTAAATATTAACCAGACGCGCAACTTTGCTTTGCGTCTCTGCACGAATTCCTGCATATGGTTGGGCCATGAAACGCACCAGTAGTTTATTTGCAAAATAGTCAAGCCGTGGGGAATTCAGTATAGGTAAATTTTAATTTCAGTAGGTGATTTTTTCATAAACCCATCATGCTCTCGAAATGCAGCGCGCATAGAACATACTATAGGCTGATCTAGTTCTAGTTAGTCCTTCCGGTGCCTCGATCGCGATTGTGACACACACCTATTGTGTCGGCTCCATCTGACGGCACGGCACCACTTTGGCGCCACGGCTTTTTTTTTACCAAATTCAATACAAAAATATGCGTTTGGCGGCGATCAAAGATCTGACTGCAACTATGACACTCGCTTTTGGAGCTGGCGCCATTTGGCGCCATAAAGCGCCAATCTCCGCTAAGGTGGCACCCACGCCTCGTCCCTGAAGACCCCTCGATGCAAAATCACACCGATTTCGCTAAAAACGATCGTGGAGCCAAATTTGCGCCGGGTTGACGACGAATGTCAAAAATGATTGTCTTAGTCGTGATTTGGACGTAAATCCCCCATTTATCCAGCATTTAAAAATATTTGTGACTGAAATTTGCTCCGCGTGACACACATGGTCTGTCATGCCAGCCTTGAATCGAAGAAAGCCGCGGTCACACTTGAACGTCACGCGAGATGGCCTCGGTCCGGAACGTATTAAAAAAATGAGCTGTAATACAATTTCGGTTCCTCTAAAAAACTAATAAGGCAAAGAGCTTTCCATCCTGTCAATGAGGACCTACTCCTGGACCTTCAACTATGACCCTGGTCGAGCATACAGGATACAGCATCGTGATGTGTGAAATGGTGGTGAAGGTGCGCCCCGCCCCCACCTAAATGAGGGTCTCGGTGCGCCCACCCCCTCTCCCAACAACGACCAAATACGGAGTCCCCCTTGTCCCAACAACCAGCAAACACGACCTCCTCCCTCTCCCAACAACGACCAAATACGACCCCCTCCCCAGCGGAAAAGTACGACCCCCTATGTGTTTCACACAACGATGCTTGCTGCCCACCCTGTTATGATGTGCTAACAACTATAGGATAACTCATTTCTAAATTCGTCACTGCTACTGCTGACTGGATCGTGAAAAAAGGCTGAAACGATGCTACACATCTTGTTCTAGACTACACTCCTTATCCCTGAGCCAGAGTAGGCGTGGCATTTGAACATGGCACGGAACTGGTTACTCGTGGAATATTCCAGTCTGGGACAACTGTCATCTTGTTCTGTGGACAGAGACACGACAACAATTGTGTCAAGATGAAAATATCTCACCAGAAGCATAGACTCCTTCAGGTTAAGTTGAAGCATGCAGCCACGCCTACCCGATCTCAGGGATTTCGAGTATAGCTAGGGGCAGAACTTTCGCAAAAATAACCCACAATAGAAACCACGGAGAGCTCCCACATACACCATTCCAATATTCGGTCGAATGGCAACTGTCAAGTGGGTTCAATGACTTCTTCACTCACATGAGTAACCGATTCCCATAAGAGCTTGTGAAATGTAGAAATAGGCGTAGTTGACGCGTATAAATCCCAAATAATAGATGCCAAACAGCACACTGGCTAGGGTAAGAATCCACTTCGAGCTGACATAGCTCTGTATAGCTGGAGTAATAAGTGATGAAGTAGCAAATGCCGTGTAATGGATTGCCTGTCTGAAAGCCATCAAATTTGCAAGTGTCTCAGAATTTGAGCACCTGTCTACTCACCCATAATATCCTGCGAGTCTTGAAATCGATCCTGGATACCGTTCGCTGATCGTGTTGATAACAGCTTCAGTTACGAAACCTTGTATGATGTAACCCAGGTAAAGGAATAATGTTCCAGCGCCTAACATATAGACAGAGAGGAGTTCATGACGGCGTGGCGTAAGCTGCATGCCTGTGTTGTCCAAAAAGCAGTTTTCGCCAATCCGGAAAAGTCAGGAAGAATAAACCAAACTGCAAAACCTTTCACTTATCAATAATCGAAAAATTTCCGTCACAAAAAAAATCGTGCAACGAAGCACATAGAACATCAGGATAACGTAGAGATGCGTCGGCATCAAAGGACCAAAAATGGCGACCTGGGGAGCACAATATGTTGGCTTAGAGAGTCCAAAGGATAAGACCACCTACTCCAATTTCAACTTGATGGTAGAGGAATTCAGACGTTCATTTGATTTTCTGGAATTCTCATGTAACCCCTTGCCTATCCAACCACTTACTTTGATTAGGCAGAAGCTATTTGAGGCTCAACGGAAAGATATTGTGCTAGGAGAGTGCACAGAAGAAAGAAGTACGTGCAGGGCCTAATGTCCTTGCAGCGCTCAGAGATATAGGGAGAGCATGCCTAGCATTGTGTGTCCCTCATTGATGAGTCCTTCGTTCCTTGAAGACAAAGCGTACCCTCACCTTCCTGGGGTCACAGGTTTCAGCAAAACGAGATCTGTTATTCTTCATGGGCTAACAAAAGGAACTTGGGATAATGCAAAATGCCCCCTTCAAGCTGAAAAGCGAAGGATATGGCGACTTTGAGTACATGTACAATTGTCAACTCACCTCTCGGCACCTCTGAAAAAACACTCTGACTGGTCCATCGTTGAAAGTCCTTGGCGTTTTTCTACAAAGGACTAACAAAAAGGAGAATGACCCCTCATGCATTCAAGTACATTCCCAGTTGTTGCTTCTCCTGTGAAAAGGTGGTAGGTAAAGGTCATTCTGTCGCTGCAGCCTACGATGCTTATCAACAATACCTCAAAAAAGACACACCCATTATGGAGGGGTTGGAGACTTGAGCAAAACATCATGATTTTAATTGCGTTCAGCTCTATGATACCCTTTGATAATGTTTGGTGATGTGAAGGGAATCGTCAGTAGACGCTAGGGTAATGATTCCGGCGCCTTAGCACATTATCCCTCGGAAAGGCGAGCATTTCCAAGAGCCTGGCCTTAGATCGATATCCACTAACGACAGCGCTCTCCTCTTAAATTGCTTCTCCTATCACCCCCCCCCCCTTTCCCATCGGCACCAGTCGCTCTTCGTATGATTTCTCTCAAAGTCCCTACCTACTTTTCACCCCATCTTCAGAAATTCTCTCTTAATTCATCCAAAATGTGACCGGGACGAGCAGAGGTGGGCGGCGCTGGGCTTGGACGAGAGAGGTCGGTTCAATTCAGCTGCCTAACATCAACAACAATTACAGGAAAGCCAAGGTTGCTGTAACCATAAAAAACTGTACAATCGCATTGGGGCCCGAAAATCTCTTATCGAGGCCAAGATACTCCCCCCCCCTCCTCTCCCCACCGACCAGCACCGACCAAATATCGCCTTTCCCATTGCTATCTGGAGCATATCATTGATTGGGGATTTTGTTTCGAGTATCATACTATCCCAGTTCCCTTTTTTGATAGATGGAACTCGAGCAGGGGGAGGCTTATAGCACATGTGGATACAGAAGTAAACCGCGGGAAAGCGGCATAAGTCAACCCGGGCAGGGGAAAAAGTTTATTTTCCAACGCCGCGGAGTTCCCTTAGAAATCAAATCCCGGTTTCTCTCACCACGAGACAATACCACCCCATTACAGCGCCGCTTTCAAACTGAAGAAAAAATAAATTATGTAAAATTTTCTTAGACAAGTAGACGAACTCCCCTGCCACCAGCGACTCTCCCAAACAATGTTAGCTCCGTTTATTGGACGCCATTGCAGTTATGTTTTTCCTCCAAAACAGGAGCAGAAGCTGATTAAAATCTTTGAAGAGTGATGGAAGCCCGATTGTGACGAAAAGTAGGGATTGACAATATTTGGCATACTGCGAGTAGATGACTGGTGCTGGGACTTGGTGATTCCACAGCATTACAAGCAGCATTGTACCCAAACGAACCCAAGGTTCCAGCTGAAAACTGTCAAGTTCTTATTCGGCGGCCCTGGTCAGACTACTACCACAATTGCCTAGCCCCGGACACGACTTTTATATGATTAATATCATGGCCAAGTGGAAGCGGATCTATATGGTCATCTGTGCCACTCTACCCAACGTGCCTCCTTCCGGGTAGTTCCCTCAGTCAGGTCCGCTCTGTCAAGAATAATCCATACAGGGGAGAGTGACTGGCTGACTCCAAGCTGTCGGCGGATATAAACAACAGTGGCGCTTACAACAATAAGGTTCAAAGGCCCTGCACAAAAAGTATATTATTGATATGTTCCTCGGTGAATTTAATGATAATAGGCGAGAGGCGCACTGGGTCGAGCCAGGGACACCGAACGCAAAGCTGTGCGGGATCAGCGAAAGGGGTTAGAATCTGCGTTGCCCTGGGAGCAGACGGAAAGTCATTATGGCTTTCGCGAAAAAATGTTGAGGGCTTGTTGACTTTTCTCAATTTTTGCCGTTTCACACATATACTAATAATAGTATAACGCAGCTCTGGTCTCTGCTACAAAAAACCTGTTCTTGTCGGAAGAAATTCTCTTGGCTGGCAGAAATTCAGAGAGGTGATACGTAGGATGGGGAAGGTCGAGGGGGTGGGGTCCGTCCTAGTAAGAATACCACGAAGCAGGCAGGATCGCATTTAACATTTACCACTTTTCCCACGGACTGTTAAATCTCGGGTTGATCTGCCGGTCGGTACGAAACCCTGTTCGGAAATAGCCTGCATAGAAAGCCAGTCCAACAACATTCCCTTATATTAGGCAGAGCATGCCTCTGTTATTCTTGGCTAACAAAAGAACTTGGTGATAATGCAAACAGGCCACCTTCAAGCTGAATAGCGAAGATATGGCGACTTTGACTACATGACATAACCTGTCAAAAAAATGTCTCGGAAAGCGAAAAGTACCTCTGATAGTCCACCCTTGAGAGGTCTCGCTTTTCTTTAAAAGCGCGCGAACAGAAAAGGGAGAAATGACCCCTTTCTGCTTCTAAGTACATTCCCAGTGTTGCTCTCCTGTGTAAAGGTGGTAGGGTAAAGGTCATCTGTCGTGCAGCTATAGTGTTATCAAATACCCGAAAAAAGAACACACATTATGGAGGGGGTGTGGGATCGAGCGAGAACTATGATTTTATTTAAAATGTTTGCGCTCTTGCCCCTTCTGCTAATGTTAGGCCGTGTGTGGGATTGAGGATCATGTGAGCGTATGGGCCCATGCATCGCCCCTTAGCACATATCCTCGGAAAGGGAGCTTTTCATTAGACCTGGCCTTAGTCCGATGTCACTACGACACGCTCTCCCTTAAAATTGCTTCTCCTATCACCCCCCCCCCTTCCCATCTCCATCCTCCATCTTGATGATTTACTTCGAAGTCCGCTCCTACTTTTTCCCATCCTCAGAAAATTTCTCTTCTTGATATTCAAAAACCGTCGCCAGGGCTGACAGCAGGAAGCGTTGGCGCGCGGGACTTGGGAGATGGGAGGGTCGGTCAATCAGCTGGGCTAACTTCAACTTCTGCGGGAAGCAAACGATTAACAAAAAAAAAATTTCGCTTGCGAAAATTCTCATCGAGGGTCCAAGCTACTCCCGTAGCTCGCCCCCCCCCTCCCCACCGACCAGACCAGCACCGGACGAAATATCGACTCGTTTCCATTGGGCCTATCTGGGCAATATCATTGGATTGGGGATGTTTGCTTCGAGTCCCATACTATCCCCGCCAATTTTCCTTTTTTGATCGATGAACTCGGAGCGAGTGACGGGGGGCGTATAGCACTATATTGTGATAGATAAAGAAAACTCCGGCCAAAAAGTCAACAGCCGGCGCAGACAAAAATTTTTCCCTCCGCCGCGTCAGTTCCTCTTGTAGCACCGGCGAAAATCAGATCCCGTTCTCTCTCACCAACGAGCAAATACTACCCATTACAGCGTCCTTCAAACGAGAAAAATAAGCTATGAAAATTTTTCTTAGACAAATTACGACCCCCCCCCCCCTGCCACCAGCGACGAAGCACCTCTCCAAAGTGATGCCTTCTTTGTGGGGCCATTGTATTTTCCCTAAAACAGAGAGAGAAATGATTGAAATTTTGGAGTTGTGGACGCCCCAAGTGGAAAACTAGTGGATGAAATCTTTGGTGTAGTAGATGATTGTGTGGCTGGTGATTCCATAGTACCAGCAGCATTGTACATAAGACGGTCCCAGCTGAAACAGATCAGTTCTTAATGCGGCTGCGTCAACTACTACGGGGACATGCCTAGGAGAATGAACTTTTGCTATATAAATATCATGGGCGTGGAAGGGCATCCTAATGACATACTACCAAGGGTTGCCTCCTTCGGTTGAAGTCCCTTAGTAGTCTGCCCCGGTCAAGAAATCCATATAGGGGAGGGTGACTGGTGTCAAAGCTGTCCGGGGTATAACAACAGTGGTGTTCAACATAAGGTGGCCCCAAGCCATTAAGGCCACATCGGATCTAAATAGCCTCCACTATTTCAAACCATTCAATTCCCTTATCTCCACTCCACTTGAGAGAGTCGGTTTAGAGAGTGGGGAACCTTCAAAGGGCCCTGCAAAAAGCATATTATTGATATGTTCCTCGGTGTTCAGAAATAGGTGTCACAAGTATGTAAAGGCGAGAGGCTGTGTTCAGCCCAGGACATGTGGGGATCCCAAGCGAGGGGGTAGAATTTGGTTGCTGGAGAGACGGAAGTCGTGTATGCTTTCGGAAAAAATGTTAAGGCTGTTGACTTTTCTCAATTTTTGCCGTTTCACATATCCTACATAATCAGATCCAGCCTCGCTAGCAGGGCACAGCATTGGTTGGGGAATCCCCATGGGGGGGTCGTATTTGGCCGCCAGGAGAGGGGGGGGGTCGTAATGAGTGCGTAGCCAGTATCGAGCAGCGCAAGGTGTCAATGTGCTGAGTGCGGTACAGCGAAGCTTACTTTGTAGAGAACTCAGATATTTGAAAAAAAGGACAAAACTTTCAGCCATAAAAATGCGAAATAACTGGAATTTAAATGAGTCGACATCATCTCGTAAGTCCGTTGATGACTAAACAGTAAACGCATACTCTGATTTGCTGCAGATGATGGGGCGTGTCCGCGATTGCGCTTGGGGCTGAGCCAGCCTATTTTTTTCGACAAGCGACACGACTACCATATCGTTCGTATCAGACGTTTTCCAGCAGTTGGTCTCCTTTATCGGAGACAGCAATTGGAGGAGCACAGATCGGGCGGCGTCGACACAGACACGCTCCATCATCCACAAGGGAAAACACTGTAAACAAGTGCACAGGTTCGTCATAGACCTCCCTGAATACTACAGACACATTTGCTCGCGTGAACAGACATTACGCACAAGTTGCACCATCCCATCACTTCTGCGCGGACCTCAGTGCGCGGCGCATCCAAAGTCAGCGTGATCGGCGCTGAACGAACCATATCCTGCTCCTACTCCATCACACGATACGTTCTACATGCGTTCCTGGCTATTCGAACACGCTCACTTGAAACGGTGCACAGGAAACGGGTTTTTCGCGCGGCTGGGAGTGCTCCCTAAGAAATCCCCATCGCGAGATCTCATGAATCCCGAGAGCTTCAGGAACAGTTCAATAGGTTTTTTAGAAGAACGAAAAATCTTGAAAGCTCGATCCGTTCTCTCAGATTTGTGAAATGTTGAGTTACAAAAAAAAATATATTGATTCAAACCTGTTCAACTTGAACTTCAACCCTTCACTCCCCAACGAATCCCTATGGCAGATTTCTCTGTGATTTTCGCGACCTTCATGAACATTTTAGTACTTTCAGGAAGATCAAACCTTCTAATTTACCAATACGCTCTCCTCTTCCCCACAGGTCCGCTTTTGAGGAAGTTACGGTCCTTATAAAAGACAGCGCTCCCACTTTGCTGAAAATTCTCGCTCCATGGCTAATAGCCGTTTGCTCCAGTCAAAGCTGCAATTCATACCCAACTCTGCTACCGTACGATTTCTGCGGAAATTCTGCCCCTCAAATCAAGTGCACTGGGGTCCTGCGCACAACAACTGGATTTGCATTTGTTTTAACAAATCGTTGGAGATTCTTCGAGTTTGATTAGGCAACATGCCATTTATTACGAGTACTTGCTTAAATTCAGAGGCACCTCTAGAAACTTCATGTGATGCAAAGTGCTAGTGGAGTTATACGCTTTGTTTGCTCCACAAATGGAATTCCAGTATTCCAGTTACCACTTTGCTATAATTTATTTATTGTTTTATTTTGATGAATTTATGTTCAAATTTATTTTACTCGTCCTGTTCGTGTGAAGGTGCCGGGGAAGGCGGGCGGGAGGGTGGGCTTCGTTGCGGGCGGGAGGGAGGGCTTCGTTGGCGGTGGCGGAACGGGTAGGGAGGGTGGGATCCTCTTGTTTATTTTTCGTTATGTCCTATTTCACTGAAGTTGTTTTTTGATTTAGTAGTTTTTGTATATAGTGGTTTTGTATAGTGGTTTTTAGTTTTTTTTCCCATGTATATAGTTGTTTTTGTTTTACAATGAAGCTGAAGTCTGAAGCTTGTGTTTTTGTGTGAAAAAAACCAAACCAAAAAAAAGGGGGGGGGGTCGTACCGAACCCCCCAAAAAGGGGCGGGCCACGGGGGTCGCTACGAACCCCCCAAAAGGGGGGGGGAGTCGTACGAGACCTCGACCAAAATCCCATTCGTAACGGCTGTAGCCTGCTCGCGTAGTTTTGTTGGTGCGGAAACCTGCTTTAAGGAAAAAAATGCTCTTGCTGGCAGAACCAGAGAGGTTATACGTAGGATGGGGAAGGTCAGAGGGGGTGGGGCCGTCCTAGAGTACCAGAAGCAGGGGTCGCATTTAACAAAATTTTCCCCGGACGGTAGGGTTGATCTGGGTCGTACGAACACCCCTGTTCGGGAATAGTGCCATAGGCCAGTTTTCATCAACGTGAAGGTCGACACTGTAGAGCTGTCGAGTCATGTGGCGGCAACTGAGGTCAAGCTACTGGCGAACGCTTTGACACGGAAACGAAGACCTGATAACGCACCCCAACATTGTAGAGGCATGAGAATAAGATCAACAATACTGGGGAGTAGCTCGGCGACGGGGTGGGGGCATTATGCACATTCAGTGCTCCACCAGTTCCAGTTTACAAGTCTCACTCGTACTAATCCTGTGAACTCTTGTGCTGATGGGGCAAGCTCGTCGAGCAACCATGGGGAAACCTGCCAACTCTTGTAAGCTCTTGAAACAGCTTTCTGATGGCTCGATGGTGGCTTGATGGGAAGTTGCAAATGTGCGTATATCCCTTGCCCGCCCCCCCCCCAGCCCATCTCCACATCTCGCAATTTTAATTTTTTGAGATTATGCCCAATCAAAAGTTCAGCAATAAATATTCCTGATAGATCAGCCCACCATTCAGTTCCTTGTCCTGTTGGTTTTCAACATATTAGGGCCGATAAGTCGTCCGCATCGCTGGCCAAGTCATCTTTCTGTGAACCATTAATTTGCTTTATGAGTGTTCTTTTCGTCTTATAAATTTCATGTGCCCTTATTATTAGTAATCACATCACTTCTTCCTTTGTATAGCATTTGCCATGATGCTCGTCACTTTGAATGGATACGTTGATAACGCGAGAAAAGTGCACGCCCTCATTGGAATGATCATTCAAATTTCGTCCAGTGATACCCAAAATAGGAAATAAAAGTGCTTGCAAACAAACGATATTTTCCTCCCTGGTTCCTTGTCATGTGTGAGGTGAAGGGCCCCAGCTGTAGTAGCGTGCCACTTTACCCAATCAAAAGTGCATGGGAACGAGCTGGATGGTACAGATACCTGAGCGCTATCTTCATAATCCGCCAGCGGAGCCCGGCCAGCCACACTCCTAATCATAGCCTAACGCTCTAATTCGTCCTCTCACTTCTCATCGTTTTCTAATGCTGAGTGCGGGAGCGACG
>MU933080.1:0-13833 GCA_036418165.1 Cooperia oncophora | reverse complement strand
TTCTTTCTTGGAAAGCAATTTCGGACGAGATTTTCCGTAAGCATCATATGCCAATAACCGCCACGGTAAGAACGGCTGCTATGTTGTAACTCGATTGGGCCCTTATAAGGTTACCTCCTTAGGAAAAACCGCTGCGCAGCGCCTGCTCAGGGTCGCCGAATCCCGCTCTGCCAGGAGTATCAATTCCACTCGTCTTTAGGGATTTATCGCGCCAACTGCCTTCAAACATGGCGTAGGATCCATTTCTCGTCAAAATTCCCCATCCGATACAATTACGAAACTGTATGTTGCTGGACAAAATCACCAATCGCCCCAAAACGAAGTAGGTGAAGCGATGCCACAGCCACGTTTAGACGATGTACGCGGCCATGCCCTGCCCATCTCTAGATATGGAGTTCGGAATTCAAGAGCGGTGTAATGAGTTATGATAGTAACGAAAAGTTGTGAAAAGATGTTTAAAAATTTCATGCGAATGTTTAAAAATTCCATGCGATAGAGAGTTCATGCTCCTTCCGTAGGAAACAGAAAGTCATGATGTAGAGAATAATGGGGATCACGAGGGCTAATGAACTCCCACATCGTGATTTGGAACGTCGTCAAAGTCCATCATACACATTTCCTGAGTGCCAGGTAGAAACAACATTAGCCGTTATGAAGGAGGTGCTGAACGTTTAGTTTTTTCAATAGTTTCAAAGTGCTCTGCAGAAATAAAGTGTTTCTTCAGAAGCTTTAACGCAGCAAAAATCCAGAGCGTTCAGACCTTGTCATCTCAGATGATTCAGAGATTTAGGCCAAGTCTGAACAACCACGGGCTGGCTCTGGAGTTATGTATGTACGGGAGCCACAGTCTTCATCTGGGAGAAAAACTGAGATGGTGGTCTGCACAGTTTATTTTCGGAAAATGACGTGGGTGTGGATGGCGGAGATCAAGTGTGAAACGTGAGGTTGTGTGAGTTGCGCTAGCTTGGGGTGGCACCCGGATGCGGAACATCTCAACGCATCCAAACACTTTGGAAAGCCTTGGAGATTAACTGGCTAATCTGCCGCCTACGTGTTCAAATCATCAAAAGCACAAATGAACAAATGAAATTGAGATGTAAAGAAGGAGAACGATTAGAGGAATATGTGTGTGGTCGTTGTGATAACCAGTTATGTGACAAGTCATCAGCCACTCAAGGAAAGAGCCATGGCGCAGTACATCTGCGATCACTATGGTACGGAAATAGAGTGGGCGTTTCTGTGAATGCGCAGGACCTGTTCTTCGTTTGATATTTCCATGTGAATGTTAGACACTATGAAGCTTCAAAAATTATTTTGGAAATTAGACTCTCCAAAAATATTTACATCGCCATATTTACACTCGTCATCCAGGCAGTTGATTAGGGCGGTCGTCAAGGGGCCGCAGACGCGGCTGCAGCAGCGACCGCGTACGTAGGAACTGTGTGCGGCGATCAGCCGTTTCCGGCCTGGTTCAGTCATTTTTTCCCTACTTTTCACTGTTTTTGGCTGCTTTTTTCATGATTAGCTGTTACTTGCCTACACAAGATAAACTATGATTGAGATTTTTCCGACTTTTGCGAACAATTGAACGATTAAACAAACAATTAAACAAATACCTAAAAAATCGCGAAAAACACCACATTACAAGAAGAAAAAAAGAATTCACGTTTGATATACTTCATATAGACAATGACGCAAATTACCTTGGAAAAAAAGAGAATACAGTGAAAACTAGGGAAAAAATTGCCAAATTGGGCTGGAAACAGCTGATCGCCGCGATCGTAACGCGCTGCAGCCCGTCGCGACCCTTTGGCCGGCTAATCAACTGCCCGGATGACTTTACAAAATATTAATATCTCCATATTTGGGTGCTTACCATTAGCACCCTCATTACGCTCGAAATGATCATTTCTAGGAAGATCACATTACCGATATATTAATCCAACTTTCACTAGCGAGCACACGAGCAGCACTGTTTTAAAGGCCCCATGGTTCGTGCGGAATTTGTGCACTGCCAAGGTGGTCAAAAGTTACGGTAAGAAGCTCTCGACGTGTGTTTTTCTTCTCTATTGCTTTTTCATGTACACTTCTTCTTATTGCACCCTGCATACCGCCAAGGAAGGCCTGATTGTGGGATATATTCCAATGAATCCAATTCTTTCCTCTAATCCATCTACAATTTGCCTGCACATTGCGCGACTGCAAGTCGTGGATAGCAAGCTTCAAAAAGGTAGGCGGGTTCAAAAACAAAAGGGCGTGCACAGTCGACTCAATTGTAAACAAAAATTGGGAGAAAACGCAGGAAGTACCTTAAATAGATCCGTTTAGTTCATTCCCAGCACATAGTCAAGTGAATAATGAACCTACAAAGGAGCAACGGATAATAAAATGGTGAGAGGGTACCTAACATAGTGCTCTCTCGAGCAGCGATTGTGAAAGGGGAGGCCGCTCACAGTAGCGAGCGGAGACGAACATATAGAAATGGCAAAGCCTTTGATGGCCTTACGTCGCACTTTCCAGTCGCAAACTGGTACAAACTCCTCGACTGGCACTGTGCGGAGAAAGGACCTCACACTATAGTCTGTAAATGCGCCAACAAGTTGCAGATTTTTGATAAGATTTTTTGGTGAGTGCTATTGCGCTTGGTGATCTTTGAAACAGAGGCAATACTTGTGAAGGCACAGCACCGCGGAAAGGCTTCGACCAAGTAAAATTGCCTCTTGATTTGTCTAAAACAATGAATGCCCCACAAATTAAAGAAGATCCGATGACGCTCAAAAATTCTCTCCTTGGATTGTTGCAATTTTTTTGCTGCTGTAGTCAGGGTAAATATTGCCGCTCGGGAAAATTTTTGAAAGTGTATGTATGACGCCAATGAATGGGGAAAACCGCGTGAAACCAAGAGCTGCAAAAATTTTGGCACTATTTACCCTTTACTGCCCCAATCTTCCGAAAACAGGACCGACTTTTTTCTGGCTTGGCAGAAGTGGCTGGAAATTTGTACCCTGGGGACTTGTTCTCAGGGGTAGTCTGACCCTCTGAACACGAATATCACATCCGCTCGGCCTGAAACCTCCTGCCGCCCGCGCTAGGTGCTGGCGCCAAAATACCCAGATCACCGGCGCGTGTGGCGCGGGCGCCAGGAGGTTTCGGGCTAAGCGAATGTCATATTCGTATTCAAGAGGTCAAACTACCCCAGGAGACAACATTTTAGCCAAATCTGTGGCGCATCCGACTTGGAAAATTATCTCGGTGGCAAGTATGACCCAGCCTTCCAGCGAGGAAAAGCACGACCTTCCCTCTCCTCACCCCTTCCCCTCAAATTGGAACCCCGGCAGCGATACAAACAGTGCGCGTGATTATCAAAAAAATATTCTAAGGCCGAATACGATTCTCCTGCTCCTCTACCGATCGAATACGATACCCACTGGGGTCTCCCCAGTGGTCGACGTGCACTGATTGTGGTGTATAATACATTAAAGGGGAGAAGCACTTGGATTTAAACACAAGTCGCGCGCTTTTCAATAGTTTTTTTTCCAGATTTTCAGCACTTTTTAATAGTTTTTTTTTGCAGATTTTCAAAGTTGTACATGGTGGCTTGTTTTCGCAGACTAAGTGCACCTTAGAAAAAGCATTTTCCAAGGGATAGTAGTAGACCACTGTGATCTTTAGTAAGATAAGTAGTTGCCGGAACAGAAACGAGCTATATATTAGGTCATCCCATTCAAAAGTGCCGATACGTATAGAGGAATGGCAGAAATAGCGAAGGGGACAGGACAACGGGCTACTATACCATTTGGAAGCTAGTACCTTTAGCTATGTATCTGTGAAATTTGGCGAACTACCCACAGAAGAAGTTCTCGAGAAATTGAAAAGAAGCCGAGTGGTGAAAATCAGCGCCGGATTTTCAAATCAGGCGTCATAAGAGGAAAGTGCGCTGCTCAAATTTGACCTGCGCCGGACCAGTAGTTGTGTGTAATGGTGTTCTCGAAATACAAGGTGGAAGGTTTGGTTCAGGAGCCCGAAGAAGGAAGAAAAAATTTGTTGTCGTGGATGGTCCCATAATGTTCATCTGCACAAGAAAAAAGGGTGGATGAAGTCAACCGCTGAATATCTGATCATAGAGGCCGGACCTTTGTCGAGTTTCCCTCTAGAGACTGACATCCCTGCTACAACTGCTGCGCGAGTTATGACTGATAAACTGAGGATGTTGAAGAGGGTGTGCGCATGGGTACCTAATTTTCTTGTAGAAGCACGAACGCAGTACCGATTCTACAGTGCGTAACAAAAGTATGTGGACACCTCAAATTTTTGTCCTGCAAAATTGCCTTTGAATTTTGCGATATGAGACCTTTATTGTTGAATTCCTCATAAGCGAAAACATAGGAATACACTACTTCTAACACTTTGTGGACTACTGAACAATTATTTATTGTTTTGAAAAAGTTTCTTAATAACAAAAGTATGTGGACACTTAACAAAAAACAAATGTATCGTGGAAAATAGAAGTTGGTTCTTCCTCCAGTGTTCACTATTACTTCGAACATTCTGTCTGGCATGCTGTGGACAAGATTTGTCATGGTGTCTTCGTCGATTTCCTCCCATGCAGCAACTATTGCCTCCTTCAAGTCTCGCACGCTGTTGTACTGCCCACTGTTCATGTAGATTCGTCGAACCATGATTCCCCACAGGATTTCGGTTGGGTTGCAGTCAGGAGAACACGCCGGCCAATCAATCACTTTGATACCATTGCGTTGGAGCCATTTTCTAGTAGAATTTGAAACATGCACGGCGGCGTTGTCCTGCTGCATCACATGTGTCCTGCGTCGTGGCCCGCTCAGAAAAGGCAAGAGGTTAGACTCAAGCACTCCTTGGTATTCCTCACTGTTCATACAGCACGATGGGAAGGCAAGCTCCAACTTTCCTCTGCTTCCAAAACCACCCCGTACCATCAAAGAGGCGCCTCCGAAATTTCGTCTCGAGAACACCAACGGATCGCTACAAAGGCCTTTCCAGTGATGCTGATATCCATCTGGACCGTCGAGATTGACTTTTTCTTATCAGTGAAGATAACCTAAGAAAGAAATGCGCATAAGATGTTGCCTTTCTGATTTTACAAATATCTCAAGAAACTGCACCTTGTCCCACGACGTCGCCATTTTTGCACGCGCAAAGTTCAGTCTTGCCAGCTGGTGCTTGGCAGTCAGACAGGGAGCTTTCTTCATGGTCTCTCGAGTGATGTGCTCACTTGATCGAATAGAGCGCCATATTGTCATTTTTGAGACCGGTAGATTCATCGCGGCATGGATCTGTGCCATAGAAAGCGGGGAGTTTGAGGTCATTCTTCTGATGTCTTTTGCGGACAAAGAGCGTGGGTGCCTCGAGACAGGCACTGAGTGGTAGCCATCAGGATTCTGGAGGTATATACCAACGCACGTCGCCGAAAGTCCAAGCTATCTTGCAATTTCTCTATTCGAGTGTCCTGCAGCACTGAAAGCTCGAATCCGAGCTTGTTCGTCTTCGTAGAGAGGACTACCACGACGAGGTATGAGTACAGGTTAATGGGGACTAGAGACCAAAAATGGATTGCAGATCTGGAGCCAAACTTTGGACTTCCTCAGGTGTCCACATACTTTTGTTATTAAGAAACTTTTTCAAAACAATAAATAATTGTACAGTAGTTCACAAAGTGCTCAGAAGTAGTGTATTCCTATGTTTTCGCTTATGAGGAATTCAACAATAAAGGTCTCATATCGCAAAATTCAAAGGCAATTTTGCAGGACAAAAATTTGAGGTGTCCACATACTTTTGTTACGCACTGTATACCTCTACAGTAATGCTCTCAGCATGAGATGTCACTCACGACTGTGAAAACGCACCCCGGCCCTAGATGAAATATGGGTGGTCTCGGACCTCGAGCCAAAACTCACAATCGTCAATTTTGTATGAATGCAGATGAGAAGCCGCCCGAGTTCTACCATGAGGAGTTACATGGCGCAAGCGGATGAAGATTGTAACGAAGTTTTTCCACACTGTGGCTTTTAGGCGCCTCTAGAGAATAAAATAGTCGCTGTCAGTGTATATTGCCCGTTCCTTGGCAATCAGATCGACAAATGGATGGTACCACACAACTACAAGAAGGCCACCGTTGCTCGTCATAGTGCCAGACCCCGAGTAACTGTATTGTAGGGCAGTGCTGGGACACAAACAATACTGAGACCTGGGTTCAATCGCCCCATTCGCCCAACATAAAGCCGTTCGATTCCAACTGTCTTCGTCGGTCGAGGGTACTCTTCGACGGCAAGACGTCACAACGTTTTGTTATTCGCCGAAGTTGGCATCGACAGCATTTACACGCACTTGTTGAAAAGCCGAAGGTACCGGAGTTCCAAACGCTCCCGAGGCATTGGTGAAGGAGAGGATCTACTTAACTCAAAGTCAAAATATCACTTTTCTATCTATTCTCTTCATTGTTTTATTCGAATAAAACCATCGGCACTTTTGAATGGGATGACCTAATAAATATTAGGAAAAGGCGCACTGCCAACACTTCGACCGTGGATGCGTTACAAGAGTTTTACTGCTCTTGAACAACATGGAAGACTGTCAATCGCAATAGAGGACGTAGGAAGCCGAGAAAAGGAGCACGTGAACGAGAATGGCCGATGTATATGCATATCAGTACTCTACCGCAGAGAAATGCAAGGTTTGGTTGAGGGAAGCCGCTGCAGGATCTGATCTCGGAATCGCGCCGGAAAGTGGTGCCACTTGCTACATACTACAATGCACTTGCCCTGCTACATTACTAATACTATTCTGTTACTACATTATATTACCACAAGTAACAGTTCTCATCGTTCCAGGTGAATGCGGCACCAAATTATCGAATCCATTTATGGAGGGCTTGGCCGTATTGCATTCGAATGTGATGTTGCTCATAGAATGGTTTCAGCTTATGGCGAGCCGTAGCACAAACCTTCACTTTCATGATACCAGACGAAGGCGGGGGCAACCACGGAGGCAGGTGATGAAGCTCAAAGGCGAACGACAGATTTTCTAGATAACTGAATAATAGGGGAAAAAAGCAGAAAAAACCGTCCGTACTGCCCGATACACAGGGGGAGGGCAAAAAAAGAAACTGCCGAGTCACATATCAGTAACCAGTCGGATCGCCCGGCTGACGCCGAGCTCTCCTCCTTCTCTATAGCTCGGCTTCGCCGAGCTGGCCTGGCTTCGCCAGGCACCTTTCCCTTGGGCGATTTAGAATGCGATAAATGTACCAAACGGTGGCAGTCATTTTTTTATTAAACTCCAGAAAATTGAGTTGAAAAAGCTCAACATCAGTCACTATCTACCAACATTTGGTTACTTATGCTTACTAAAGACTTTCAGCCGTGAGAAGGCTGCACCAATCACTAAAGACCGCAGCTGCGATCGGAAATGGGTAAAGTTAGTAATTAGTAATTTGCCCGATTAGTCCGCATGAGCCCATAACAACCGGAAGAGGCATAACTGTAGGTTCATGAGTGGCACTGAAAAGAAGAACTTCACATTGCTTGTACATGTGCGTGCCGACAGGAGGTCCCCACGCCTAATTGTTGGGTACACTGCTTATTTTGCTCCAGTTGCAACCGCTAACACCTAACACATCACAACATCACATAGCAGAAAGATTTGCGAATTCTTTTTTGATAACTGAATTTCTCGATTTTCCCGTTTCAGGCGCACTACATACCCCCCCCCCCCCCCCCGCTCGGCAACATTTCTCGTATCTAGTACCAAACACTTCAATGGACGACCTTGATTCCGATACATCGAAGAAAAGAGTTGACATACTGAGCCTCTAACACTTGAAATTAAAGCGGTAAGAGCTGATAAAGATGTGCGCTGATGGTATCTTATCCGTTTTTATCGATTGATAAGATTACCTGTCACCCGTCATCAATGTCCTCATCGCCAAATCTCTAAGAATTGGTCGCGTGAATCACCTCGAACAGCGACGACGACTGCAATTGCTCTTATCAGCCCCTATCAGTAGTTATCGCTTCCGGTCACCCGCGGTTGATGTCCCCATCTCACCCTCTCTATCACTTGCTGAAACGCATGCCTCGCCGATGCTGTGACCTGCGCTATGAATACGATAACCTCACCTTTCTAATGCCCCTTATCGAATCTTATCAGCTGATATCACTTCCTGTCACCCACCAATAAAGTTCTTGGCCCATACCCTATATCATATCTCGGAATCAAGAGCTAGCTGATGCTGTCACCCGCGTTATGAATATGGTGACCTCCCCTTCTAACGCCTCTTATCGAATCTTATCAACTGATATCACATCCTGTCACCCACCAATGGTGTTCCCGTCACACCCCCTCCATCACTTCCTGGAATCAACGCTTCTCTGCTACTGGGACGGTGTTATGAATTTCGTGACACACACACACACACACACACACACACACACACACACACACACACACACACACACACACACACACACACACACACACACACAACACACACACACTTAGCGGATTATATATAGTAGGATTTTCCTATTTTGTTTCTTTTCACCTACCCTCGTCATCCGGGCAGTTGATTAGGGCGGTCGTCAACGGGCCGCAGCGCGTGCCAGGAACTATTTGCTTTTTCCAGGCTAATTTAGTCATTTTTTCCAACTTTTCACTGTTTTGGCTACTTTTTCCCAGATTAGCAGCTCCTTATCTTCACAAGGTGGAAAAAATGACTAAATTAGCCTGGAAAAGCAAATAGTTCCTGGCACGCGCTGCGGCCCGTTGACGACCGCCCTAATCAACTGCCCGGATGACGAGGTTACTCTTCACACTACATAACTTCTGTCTGGATGTAGATAAGAAGTCACACATAAAGAACCTCTGCACCTGGAGCTACACTTGACGGGCTCAAAACAGGCAGTGGCTGCCTGTATCGGGGGTGACACACAGTTTCGTGCTAAGCCGAAGAAATATTCGTGTTCACGAGGTCGAACTTTCCTCAGATGCGAAATTTCGACCGAAACAGTCCAGGAAGAAAAAAGTCGATAAAGAACTGGCCTGATTTTGAAATAATGGACGATTGAAAGGTAATGAGCGCCCAGAATTCAATCAGTCCCGGCGGAGCCAACCATACAACGAAATAGCAAGAAGTCAGTGGTTGCAATACGTGTACGTGGCAGAACTGCGTTTAATTGTTTTCTCGAACTTGGTTCAGGGTGAAAGATCAGGGTCATCTTGTATAGGCTGTAATTGTAAGGTCAGACAGATTGATCACATTATTTAGCGATTCATTCAGGTGAAGCGGCTATTTGAGAAAGTGGAAGTAATTGATCTGTTCATACTCTAATCCGACATGGTTCGTGATCCAATACTTTTTCAGAGGAGGTTAAATACTTTCGCACTGTTTTACTCCCCTCCCCCGATGTGTAAATTTAGGCTCGTAAAAACTCGAACTGAACATTTCTGTCAGACTCTAGGAATAGTTGAGTTGTTGGCTCCCACACATGGTGAACTTTGCCCCCCCCCTCTCCCATCTCTCTCTCTCTCTACAACTATCAGGATTTGTTAATATTATGTAGCTCGTCCCGAAAGCTCGTGACATTTTCAACGTTTTTTTTGGGGTCGACTTTATTCCAGTGAGAAGCAGTTTTGATCAGCAGTAAATATATCACTTCATCGGCAACTTGTTGCTAACCACCAAGCAAAGTGCCTTGCTTTCGCGAGCTTTTTAGTTCCATGTCGAGAAAGGTAGCCGGGTCATTTTTGAGATGCTTTCGAAAATCATATTTTTCACCCCGAAGGTGGCTGCTGGGGGGATAGTTCAGATGACAGTCAGAAAGAGCTAATTTAGGGCTACGCGAAGACTGTGGTGGAATTCACCAGCTAAGCTTCAATATCTCGAGTAGTCATTTTTCAAACATCTGACCCTAAGCTGTGGTGGAGTAGGCAAACATTGCTGGGTTGTGGGACCACGAAGGAGATTCCCATCCCCTCTGCACCAGCTACAGGAGGACTGGCTGGTTACCACAGCATTAAGAGGAAGAAACTCCCTGCCGTAAACCCCATGAATGGTTCATCACAAGCACAGTACCACCTTCCCTACTGTATTGATGGGACTGCACGACCGGTTGTGACCTCCTAGAGGATCTAGCCAATAGCGCCTGCGGGATTGGTTCATTCAGACACCTTTTTCTCATCCAGTCGCAGTCGTTGTTCAACCACTCTCTGTGGCGGAAGCGGAAAAGAAGTTGTAGACAGCACCCACATGCCCTTCCCCTTGAGTATCGGTCAACTCATGAGAAAACTTTTGACCGAACTTCTATACTTTCTTGAGGGAGTAAGGACCTCTGTCATTTGTGCTTTTGGAACAGTCAAGTGTAAAGACTAGATAGTGAGTTGATTCCCCATTAGTTTTGATCAATTAACGCAGTAGGTCCGAATTCAAAGCAGATGGCCTCCCTGGATGAAATTTGTCTCCCAGGTAGAAGTCACTTTAGCGAAAGCGATCGGGTCATTCTAAAGCCGTTTCTTCTACTGCTTTGGATATAAGAACAGCGACTTCGAGGGACCCTAAAGGGATTGTGGGGCTCACTTAACACACTTCCCATAGACCACATAAATGGATCTTCAAATAGCTGTGGAAAGATTTGATACGAGATTTAAAAAATGTCACGAACTTTTGGGACAACCTAGTAAACAAACTGATGTTCCACGACAAGTTAAAAAGTTTGTGAAGAAAAAACCCGAAGGTTTCAATATTTGGATCCCGCTGCACAAATGCGACACCCCAGCTAGATTGTAAGCAACTGGACTGCTCCATTTTCATCATTTTGCCTAGAACAAAAAGGAGAATTATCCATAACTAGGTTTACATGATAGTTTCTACAATATTCCGCTGGAAGAATAGTTCCCAAGCGCTCTTGTTGTTTTATATGTTGATACATACGCAGGGGGGGGGGACTAAAAGAGGCTGGCAATCACCACACCTCGGTCCGGCGCGTCTGAGATCAACGGGCACTCAAAGACACATGGTACGGTCACACATAGCTGGGCGTGCGTGACTATCAGCCCAGCCCCAGCTGTCGAAGCGTAGCGGTTTCCCCGTCCTAACATGCGCAGGAATGGAGATACAGGACCGTGAAACACGCTAATTCCTCCATGCTCCGCCCAATGCCTTTTGCGGCGCAGACTCCCGTTCATGCTAACAGCCGTTCCGCGCGGCGCGTGTCGCGCGCAGCTCTCTTGGCTTTTTGCCAAGTCCTGTAATTGCGCTTTGGAATACAAGTAAAACGCAATTTCCTTATGCGGATAACATTAGGTGCTGCAAAATAAGAACCGAAGATGATGACGAGGGCCAGAACTCAAAGCAACTGTGCTGCTTCTGCAATATCCCTCGGAGGCTTTCCCACAAAACATGAAAATGAGAGAGGCCTGGTACCACTCGTTAGTTCAAAGTATTTTTATGGCTTTGGAGCCGGAATCGCGCCGAATCGCAGAAATTTACACGCGATTTCAATTAATTTGCATTTCCTTAATTTTTTTCATTTTTGTTTTATTTACATCTACATTCGTTGTTCTTCATTTCTAGCCTTTGTCATCTTCATCACCTTCTATTCGGACTTTGAAGCATGAGCAACACCTCAAATGTTATCCGCATCAGGAAATTGCGTTTTACTTGTATTCCAAAGCGCAATTACAGGACTTGGCAAAGTGCCAAGCGCTGCGACACGCGCCGCATGCGGAAAGGCTGTTAATATAAACGGTAGGCGGAGCATTGGCGATAGACTTTTCCACGGCCCTGTACTCCAACCCCATGCAGTTTCGGGTGGGGAAACCACGACACATCGACAGCCGGGGGGGGCTGATAGTCAAATACACCCTCAATGTATACAGTTGCCTCAAATTGTGATATCCCACGAGTAACCTATCCAGTGCCATGTTCGCCAATGGCAGACCTACTCCTTCTCAGGGATGAAGAGAGTAACTTGAGGAACCTGAAGGCTGGTATCCAGGAAACTGCATGCAAGCTACGCTAGTCAGTCTTGAAGGTGCAGTCCGGGATTAGGTATAGAAGTTGGGAATATAGCGAGGGTAATGTGGGCAGCGACCAACAACCTTGTACACTACTCGCGGCAAAAAATTGTAAGAGAGGGGCGCTATTGCACAATATAGGTTCAGTTCAGGGTTCGCCTCCAGACTCCGCCTTCAAGGCCTGCCTTTCAGTGAAAAACAAGCTGCAAGACGAGAAAGCGTAAAAATTCGTCACTTGTACGATCATAGAGTTCTTATCGGGGAATCAGCGTGCGGATGGGGCGTAGTGTTGGAAATGGAGTTAAATGAGCACGTTCAATGTGGGTTCTGGAAGGAGTCCTAATTATGGCACTTGACATGTTTTTTCTTCTGCTTTTTTTCCTCACTATCGAGTTTCTCAGAGCCTTGTCGTCTATATGCAAACTCCTCCCATCCACTATCTGTGATGGCGAATGATTCCGGGCTCTGCCTTTAAAGGAACGGTGCGCGATGACCTATGAAAATTTAAGAGGCTATGTGGGAAGGTAGTGCGGTCCGGAGTGGACAACCCTGTGCCAGTTTCGCGGCGGAAAGTTGTACGGTAAAGGAATTAAGGCGCAAAGTTGCTTCAGTGGTACATCCCTTTTTCCAGTGACTCCGCCTCCAGACTCCGCCTCCAAAGTCGGCCTTCCAGCCAAAAGTAATGCTCCCGGGCAAGTATCATGGAGTGGATGCATTCAATGTCTCTTGTAGAGTCATAAGGTTCATTACTGGGAATCAGCCGACGGGAATCGTCCCAGCGCGCGGTCTTTTCGGTCTTTTACCTCTACAGTTGTTTGAGGCTAGAGGAGGCCTGACGAATGCGTTTCCAACGTTCCCTTTGGCATTTTCTCTTCCTAGACGGTTCACTTGGCGAGTTTCTTCCTTATTTCTGTTGAGTTTCTTCCTTATTTCTGTTACATTACCCGGGCTTTTTATCGCGGACCGTGCCTTTGAATTACGCGTCCGCTCCAGTGCTATGGAAACTGAAGACCTTCTTCAGCTCGCACCGGTGGTGGATCGTTTCTCCTCCACGTAACCCCAGAGAAAGTGCTGGAAGGTTTGCTGCTACCTTCAGAGGAGCACCTCGAGATTGCTGCACCCGAAGTGTTCAGTAAACTGTCACCCTTCACGACCCTGACTATGGCGAGCGCAATGAGTGGACTGTTGTCATTTCCTGTCCCCAGCCTTGCACACCGTAGTTACTAAGCTACTCTATTTGCCTAGAAACGATCAGCGGAGTATGCTTCCAAGCTGTTAAGCTCTGGTACGGATTACGAAGCGGCTCAGGCAAGGCGCCAGCTTCAGCCTACAAATGAGAAACGTTATATTTAGAAACATTGAGCTATAGATGAAATATTCAGTTGTCCAAACAGCGACTACTCGTACGAAGAAGGTCGTTTTGCATTGACGGCCAAAAAAATTTACTTTGGTAAATAACGAGAGAACAAAGCGCATCAGAACAATGAAATAAAAGCAAAACAGGGTGCAAATATAGAAAAAAAAACCCGTGCTCTCCTCCTTCTCTTTAGCTCGGCTTCGCCGAGCTGCGAGCTTTTTCGGTAGTGCGCTGCTCATAAGGCGCTGTAGTGATCGAATCGTAACAGACAGAGCAAGGCTTAGGATCCCGCACAACTCAGCACGCGCTTCTATTTACAGCAGCGGTGTAGTCCGCGCCATGACGCCCATAGAATACATAAATCTGTAGAAGTTGTAGATAGATACAATGTGTAGTCGGCCAATACAGCGCAATATGAACCGCTCAGTGAG
>MU933078.1:0-11108 GCA_036418165.1 Cooperia oncophora | reverse complement strand
ACAGTATTTATTGACTGCGCTATGATGTTCAGATGGTACTCTTTACTTAGATTGGCGCTAATTAAGAGCGCTGGGTTAAAGGCAAGTAGCACGATAAATCGAAAAGACGTGCAGGATTGATACGTCTAGCCCGAACTGATATTGTGCCCTTAGCATGAAGTGTGTGGCGCTTTTCTTTATTTGAGGGTACCGCTGTGGCGCCTAGCCAAGGTGCAACATGCCGATCCAGACGCCCACTGCAACCACCCGCCCACAAATGGCCGTGCAGTCATATTGACACACAAACTCTTATCGCTTCAGTTGTGAAGTACAATTGAAATGTAGCGTTGCTACATCGATGTTCGAATAAATACATGAAGCCGTATCTATCAAAGCGGTTGTTGGCATGATTCCAACAGGCAACTCGTCCGAAAAGGTTCGTCCAATGCCGTGCAGAACAGGACTTTTAGGTTTTTGGTGGTGTAACCTCGATTTTTCGTCGTGTTTCTGCTATAAAACCCTCCTGCTAATATCTTTTAGCAAGTACCAAATCATCCTGCTTTATGCTTTTAAATGTCGGACGCCTGCCAACTTGACATCCATGGGATTTTGAATGACTCATTTTGGTACGAAACTTGGTGCAGTACTCTAGCAGTCGTTCTTGTGGCGCTCAATTCACAGGAAGCCTTCGGCAAAGGCGATCAAACCATTTTGCAAGCCGGACAACTGGAACGAATAAGTCACTGTCAATATAAGATGTATGAATATTATTTGCTCACAAGTATTATTGTAGTTTTTTTGTGATTTTTTTCTCTTTACAAATGTAGCTGCATTTACAATTCAGTGAGAAAATGTTCGACAGTCTCAGCTGTTCGGCCATGCGTAAGCTCAGCCATTTTCTGCGTGAAATACTGAACACGTCTTCCCTCTGAGCAACTGGATAACCAATTTTACCAAATTTTACAAAGGCCAGGTTGTGGTTTCCTGAGCGCATTTGTAAGAAACCGAGCAAGAGTGACTTGCGGCTCGATCTAGTGTGAGTCAAAAGGTCCGGAAAAAAATGCAAAAAGGGCGCTGCAAGTGGTTCTTGCAACCGGCGCTGCCAATACGCTTCGCAAGGAATATGGATCGCACTGACAAAGAGCATACCTAACTGTCCGTTTCTACGAGTCACCAAAACAGATCTCCTGACTCTCTCGCCTCTGATTTCTGCTCTCTCGTTCACTTCTTCCTCTACAACGCCCCATCAGCTGGACGTAAGACTAGGACGGACATAGAGGAGATGAGACTTAACTCATTGTGTAGCCTTTGCCTCAGATTAACTTTGACTATCTTACTAGCTCGAGCCTTCGTGGCCTAATTGAGTTTGATGTGAGCTACACACTGTCCCCGTGGTAAAGGCCAAACCTGGATCAAAGAACTCGTCATCGGTCGACATCGAGCGCATCATCAAGCTTGATTCAGCAGAAGCGGTGCGACGTAGGCGGTCAGGTGAACGTCGGAAACGGCCTCGGCGCGAGAGTCCATCCTGAAACACTTAGGAATTCATTCCCTCATGAAAATAATAACCTGTAAATATGTGAGAAGTCTCCAGCATTGCTGCCGATACCGGCTGATCAAATTAAACGTCTGAGTGCTAGAAGGCAATAGCACAAATCGCCACTGAGCTGAGAATTTTGCCTCCGTAGCCAAATGGATAAAGCAATCGCTCTCGGGGGGAGCGGATGTGGTGAGACATGCGGTTCGAGTCCTGCCCATAGGTCTGACTTACTTGTTCATAACTCAAGCGTGCATTGTGAATAACCTGCATGGAAAAACGCTCAAGCAGCCGCATTTTAGCGTGTTGATCTAGAGTGTTGTAGAGTGTAAGAACAATGTTTGAACGCTGACTCTGATGCGACAGCTCTGTTGGAAATAAAATAACGTATTCAGCTAGCACGGTTCGTATAGCTATGTTGGCATTATCGGTAGATGGGTGGTACGCCCGACTACCATCCTTAAAAACTTTTCAAAATGCTGCGTGAGCGATGAGGATGTTAAAGACATATTGCTTGGACAGTAACTGTGGATCGCAAAGGCTACAGTATAGTCTAGTCGACTTCTCGCTTGACATCAGGAATGGGTACTCCCGGGATCGCTAAGCTTGCCTGCTTCGAACGTGTTCAGCTTGTTACAAGTAATACTATTCCAACCGCAACGGTGAGTTAACCTGCCTACATTCCCAACCTGTAGAAATCCAAAAGGTTACTCACAGATAAAAAAAAAAAAAAAAAAAAAAAAAAAAAAAAAAAAAAAAAACAGAATCAGTGATTCGAGGGTCTGCTCCGAGATCGATCAGAGTATCATAGATGGCATTAGACTGAGCAGCTGCGTAGTGAATAGCGCTTCGTCCAACCTAAAAAAACAATCACTTGCAAAGGCTCATCTCTAAATTCTGCATCTCTCCTGAGAATAAACCCTTCGTATGAATAACAGGATAGTAACTATGTATCTGCTGTTGTGGCAGAGTTAATGGCCTACAGGGGGGAGGGGAGGCAAAAAAAAGACTTTTTTCTTCCTTGACTTTCGAGGCGTTATAAGTTACACTTTATTAAATTCTTATCGGATATTTTCACCACCATATTAAAGAGCATATTAAATACTATTACCGATACTCCGCCACAGCCCTTTCTGGAGGAGCGCCATCGCAAGAGAATTCTTGCCGCGACCGTAAACAGGGGGTGCCTAAGTCAGTCGGAATGTCAATTTTCTTCCTCGTAGACCACCCTTGAACACTCCTCCCGAACCAGGTAATTGAGGGGGTTTAGGTCAGGTTACCTGCTTAGATATTCCACCTTATTCAGGTACTCAACGCCCTTCCATTCCAAGTAGGCAAGAGTTTTCCCAACGCCCTTTGATTCCATGTGGTGTCACCAATCCTGTAGCAGTACAAAGTTTCCAAGAAGGTACGGGCGACGACATGTGGAGGATATTCTTCTCGAGTTGCTCGATGTAACCGCCAGTGCTCACCTTCAGTCCGGGGCCCGCGAAGAAAATATCGGTCTCTCCATTCCAGGTACGTCCGGTCCCTACCATCAACTGGCGCCCTCGGCGATGGTGAGGATGAGGATGTGTCCTAGACCGTGGCGACGTTGTCGGAGCTGCTCGATGTTGGAGGTCTTCCAGATCGAGAGTACTGGTCTCCAGGTAGCTATCCATGGGTGACTCCATACTAGAAGTTTCGCAGCTGTTTGGAGGTGACATGAATTCCAAAGGTCTTCTCCAGTCAGCTGCGACCTGGAGGAGATTGATTCATATTTTCGTAGCTGTTACGATTTTGAAGTGATGTGCGAGAGCCAGATGGCTTATTAGAGGAAACATCTTGGGTATCTTTGCCTCGGTACTCGTATCCCGCTCGGCTGTCTGGGCCTCGCGAAAAACTTTGCTGGATATGTGCTCGGACGAATGTCTTTTTTTTGCCCCCCCCCTGTAGCCCCTGCCATACATGCGGCCAACTAATGGTGAGTTGTGAAGAGTGTGAGGTGGAGGATGAGGCTTTCAGCAGATATATATATTTTTTGAGTGGATTTTTTGAGTGCGATTCAGTTAATACAGTGACGTGGGCCACTCGGTCAGGGTTCTTATACTCCCAGACAAGCCTGTTCGCAACTACCTTTGGAGCGCTGCAATACTGGGTAGGACCGGGCAGGAACGATTCTATAATGATCCCCGAACCGTCTTCGCGCAGAGCGATGCTTTGAACGCCACAAATGCTTCGTGTCAATAACGCTTTGCTAATTTCATGCAAAAAATCATAGGTCGTTTAACAAGTAGCTAATTGTGTAATTTTTTTGTCAAAAGAATGCTGAAATATGGGCAAAATTCTGGCCCCAGGCGGGAGTCGAACCGCATCTCCCACTGACGGACGTGTGCTCTATCTAGTACGCCACCGGAGCCGCTCTTACCCTTCAGCTCAATCGGTTTGCGCTTAACCCAGCATTCTCGTGATGACCTTCGGAGCACGAACTGCGGCGCTGAACAGCCGTTACCATACAAAAACATCCTCAAATTAAGTCTCTGTCATTAAATTATCGATACTTTTTCTGTAGTTTATTGTCATTTATAAATTCCGATGAAGTAGTCGGGTAGTAGAAGTCATAAAGAAAAGTATTAGAAAATCAGCTGGGGAAAAACCAGGGAAAAACTTTTGCTGCCTTGACCAAAGAGCACTGTCGCGCCTATGTTGCAACTTTCGAATGAATGCGGCTTATAACATGGGAAGCAGGGTATTTTATTCCTTAACAGGCTACACCATAGATAAAGATTCTCTTTCTGGAAGAGATCATAATTGGGTGGTGGGTGCAGGGGAGGGGTGGGTGGGCGTAAGCGCGCTGTCCATTGACCCGTGAACAGAAGAGCCGACCTCGCCGAACAGAGGACAGTACGGTCACATCATTGGCGGAGAGTATCAGGAAGCGATAATAGTTGATAAGCGCTGATAAGAGGCTTCAAGAAAGGAGGGTAATCGATCTCATTGCACAGTTCACAAACAGTTGGACGTTGATTGAAAGTAAGATATTGGGCCTAGGGCGGAAGGTTATTGTCAACAGAGAAACGGTACAATCAAACAAACAGTGGGAGAAGGCGAAATCAAGAAGCTAACTCTAGGTGAGTCCTGCTTCTATACTTGTGTAATAAATGCATGACGAAATGCACCAATGCTCTGTGAGAAGGTCTTCCTCTGATAGAATATTTCAAAAAAAATCAAAGAAATGAGCTGACCATGTTCACATAGCAATTCTGAATAGGACTCGACCGATTCCGACTCTGGAGTGCACAGTGGATGGATGGAAAGGCAGACGGTTACGGCTCAGCTGTTTGAGGACAGCTCAAGCGGCTGAGCCGTAGCATCCTCTTAACAGCCTCTTCTCCTTCTCGTTGCTACGGGAGATGCTTTCTGGGAAGCTTTCTGAGGTTCCTAGAAGGGTTTTTTGAAACGGTTTTTGAGTAAAAGAAATGCAGCAAGCACGAAAAATGCCTTTTCCAGATAACGTGAAGTGTTCCCGCACTGAATCTCCATCGGAAAATTCTAAAAGATGTAAAGGCAACGTCAAAAAGCGAAAACTTTTCGCCTTCTAAACACTTTCTCTGCTTTGCGAAGGGTTTTCTGCAGTTTTGTTCGCTGCGGATGCTGGGGCGTGTAAGAGACCTGGAGAACGGCGTCGACACGTTCTCCACCGATGTTGAAGCAAGCAAGCGGCAACACTTGGTGGGACTGGGTTGACTTCGGGCCAAACCCAGTTCCACTGATACGGTCCAGCATCCACAGCGATAATACTGTATAAGGTAAGTTATCGTTGCTTCAAGAAGAACTCGAATGAGATTTTCACGAAAGAACAAGCCCCAGAGTCCTTGTTTTCGAAAAAAACTGTTCAAGACAATTCTACAGACATTTCCGGAAACTTTTTAATTTTCAAAACTACTACAGGGGGGGGGGGCAAAAAAAGTCACTTTTCTTCATTGACTTTCGTGGCGCTATAAGTTACACTTTATAAATTCTAATCGGACTTCTACCACCATATTAAAGAGCATATTAAATACTATTATAAAACTCCGCCACAGCCTTCTGGACGAGCGCCATCGAGAGATTCTGGCACGCGACCGCGATGTGGTGCCTGAGATCAGCGAGATAGTCGATTTCTCCGCCACCGTAGACCACCCTATTGAACTCCGCCCGAACCGGGTAATTGAGGGGATTCAGGTCAGGTGACCTACTTGGATATTCCATCTTCTTTCAGGTACTCAGCCATTCCAAGTAGGCGAGAGTTTCTCCAACGCCCTTCGATTCCACGTGGTGGCACCCAATGCTGTAGCAGTACAAAGTTTCCAAGAAGGTACGGGCGACGACATGTGGGGAGGATCTTCTCGAGTTGCTCGATGTAACCGCCAGCGCTCACCTTCAGTCCGGGGTCCACGAAGAAAATATTGGTCTTTCCATTCCAGGTACCTCCGGTCCATACCATCAACCCGCTCCTTGACGACTGCGGTGAAGATGATGTCCTAGACCGTAGCGACGTTGTCGGAGCTGCTCGATGTTGGAGGTCTTCCAGATTGAGAGTACTAGTCTCCAGGTAGCTACCCATGGGTGACTCCACACTAGAAGTTTCGCAGCTGTTTGGAGGTGACATGAATTCCAAAGGTCTTCTCCAGTCAGGCTGCGACTGGAGATGACTCATATTTTGGTGTACATGAAGGTGATGGGCGAGGGCCAGCTCCTGCTTATCGAGGAACATCTTGGGTATCTTCCGCCCTGGTACTCGTATCCACATCTTCTCTCTGGGCTGCAAAAACTTTGCTGATATGTGACTCGGTCGAAGTGACTTTTTTTTTGCCCCCCCCCTGTATATTGGGTTACCAAAATCACCCACAAACCTGTGTTTGCTCTCGACGAGTATTTCTGAAATTTCGCATGGCTTCGCAAGATTGCCTACTGTGTGAACGCAACGCTTTACATGAAGCGCTTCGTTACTCTACCCAACTCTAACTAGTAAGTACAACACCCTCACCTAAGTTACTAGTTTTTGCACCTCCGCATACAGTGACAGTTCAGCTTTTCGCCTTGCAGTCGAAAACATGTTCCGAGACTATTTGAGTTGTGTAAGACCTTTCATGTACATAGGGGGTGGGGACAAAAAAAGACATTTCGACCGAGGTCACATATCAGCAACGTTTTCGCAGCCCAGACAGAGGAAGTGGCTATGAGTACCAGGGCGGAAGATACCCAAGATGTTCCTCTATAAGCAGGAGCTGGCGCCCGCCCATTACCTTCATGTACACCAAAATAAGAAGTCTTCTCCAGTTTGGAATTCATGTCAGCTGCGAAACTTCTAGTGTCCTGTTTTCATGCAAGACAATGCACCAATTCATGTCAGCCGAAGCACTCGAGCGTGGTTCAGTCGTCATCAAATCGCTCTTTTGCCCTGGCCAGCGAATAGCCCCGACTTAAACCCAGTCGAGAATGTGTGGGGCTTCATGGTACACAAGATCAACGCGCACAATGTGCGATTCCAAAATGTCCGTGCGCTCAAGGAGGCAATCATTGATGCATAGCACCATGTCGACAGAAGACTCACTGACAACCTCTATTCGAGCATGGACAACCGCATTTTCCAACTTATTCAACGGAATGGAACTGCAATAGATCATTTGAATTAACAATTTATTCATTTCGTTGTACACTTGTTGTTTTATGAATCGATTTGTTTAGTGGAACTATACTTTTGGGACATTGTCAAAGTGAGAAATTTTCAAAAAATAAAGGAAATTGAGGACTTATCTGATACCATTCCTACCCAAAAGCCTCAAAAAAATTTCGCTGAAACGTTGCCTATAGATGTAATTCGATGCGCTGATCACGAATATCACATCCGTTTCAAGCGCTGGCGTCATTTGGCGCCATTATGCGCCAATTTGGCGCCCACCACTTTTTTCACCAAAGTTGATGAAAACTTGCATATGGGGGTTAATTGACATCCTGATCACGAATATCACACTGGTTTTGAGCGCTGGCGCCATTTGGCGCCATTATGGCACCAAATTGGCGCGTAATGGCGCCAAATGGCGCCAGCGCCAAAAATAAATGTTGGATTCGTAATCAGGACCTCAATTAACCCCAATATGCAAGTTTTCATCAACTTTGGTGAAAAAAGTGGTGTACGCCAAATTGGTGCATAATGGCGCCAAATGACGCCAGCGCTCGAAACGGATGTGAAATTCGTGATCAGCGCACCCATTACATCTATAGCAACGTATTCAATGGATAAAATTTTTGAAGTTTTGGGGAAGATAGACTTTCAATAGTGCCGAAAATTGAAATTGCTCTGTAAAGCTGGTTCTCGGTGTTGGCATGCGAACTGGCATTGGTAATTACCACATTTCCTACCTAAGAGGCTTTTTGGTTGAAAACAGTCGTGTATGGATCAAGATATTGTAGAGATTTTGGGCGTGGAACTTATACTTTTGCGGCGCAGTGATAGTCTACGAACACCCATTACCACAAATCGCAACCTAGGCACGGTGTTAATCATAGCGCCAAGAGCAGCGAATCTTCATGCACTATGTTAGTAATTCAGCAAGTTAGCGAGGTCGCCCCAGATGATCACAAAGACTTCAACTGCTGCGGAATCGCGATCGGATAGCGTAATTGATAGTGAGTTCATTGCCAAATTGGAAAAAGGAAATGCAGATTAGCAAGTTCGCCTCAATACTAAGTCATAGACCCTCGACGTGCATCCGATACTGCCTACCCTCTACACTGCAGACCTAATCCCACCTGCATCTAACCCCGTAGACTCTCTCGGAACCTCCGCTGCCGATATGCTGCTCCCCCCTTCAGCGCTGCAGGATCCACACATAGTACCTCGGTACGGCCGGACATCCTCTAGCCTCATACTCGCCCGATGCAGTCATCGTAGCTACCACTCCTCAGAGAGACACAACGCTGACCATCTTCGTGCAATAACTGACTAGTCTCTTCTCATGGCAACCTTGTGTTCTTTTGCTGTACCTGTCGCCTGACTCGATTCTCAGTGTCAATCTGCACACTGACCGCTCCGCTCTTCCGTCCCCTTCAGCGCTCAAATCCCTTCCTCCGCCACCCTAGGCTTGGGGCAAGCGCGGTCAGTAATCAGTGACAGTGCTGAAGGGTATAAGCCGACGATTAGCTCCACCATCTCATGACGCTCTTTTAGCACCGCTACATGCAGCAAAGACATACCTGAAAAGGGTTCTGTAAAAAAGACTATAGTTAGTTGACAATCAAAGGGAATAATTATTAATCTCCATGTTGTCCCTTCTTGAAACCTCGGCATGATGTCGAATATTCAGTTACTTCTGCCAAACGAGGTTTTTAGATGACACCTTTATTGGCCTTACGTTTCGACCTTCTCGTCTTCTTCAGAGGCCGAAGGTATCACCGTGCGGAGCTCAGCTCACGCAGTGGGTTAGTTGAACCAGTAAGGACGAATTTATTCGTCCTTACTGGTTCAACTAACCCACTGCGTGAGCTGAGCTCCGCACGGTGATACCTTCGGCCTCTGAAGAAGACGAGAAGGTCGAAACGTAACTAAGCACAATAAAAGGTGTTCATCTAAAAACCTAGTTGGCAAGAAGTTACTAAACATTCGGTAATTAATATTAGTCGTTTCAAAGATATTTCTGTTAACAGATATTCAATTTCAGCAACGGGAAAAAGCGGACCTGTGGGAGAATAGAGGAATATTAGCAGGTGAACTAGATCGGAAATCTCCATTGCCCTAATCTCCACAGGCACGATAGCATTATAAAACTGTTTGCTGTGGGCTCTGTTGCAGGACTCTTCCTCATTTCGTTCTCTTCTGGTAGAAATATGATGACATCATATTCTACCGGACACACAAGTTCTACCGAGTTACTAATTCCACGTTCCAATTCGGTTGGCCTTTTCAAGGCCCTTACAACGGTGGAACAATTTTCAGGCGTCTTTCTATTTGTGCTGCGAGAACAACATGTCACTCGCGCCACAATAGTAAGCACGGCAGCGGAAAGCAGGGAAAGGTTCTCGCACTTCTTTCTCAGCCCGAACTACCACTAATCAGCGATACACAGTCAGCGCCACGCTGTTGCACTGCGCTCAATAACCCAAAGATCCATTGGAGCGCGGCTGCACCCTTCAATTACATGGCGTAAAATGTGTTTTTTCTTGACATTTCTCCCTTTCGAAGTCTGGCCTGCGATAAATTAAGGGACCAGTTCAGGGGCTCGACGTGCGATCGCTACAATGGTCTCCTGTAGACTTTTGGGAACCAGTAGTATTTATCAACACAACAATCGGCTGCGGAAGGCACATACCTCAGCGCGGAAGACTATACAAATAAAACGCGAATGTTTGGAATGTCGAGACATTGATGAAAGTCTGTTTAGGGTAAGTTTTGGGCCAACAACAAGAGGATAGAAAGCTTTTTGGTAAGCAATTCAAAAGTGAACTTCACCGTGAAGTTCGAAAAAAGAAAATATTAGTAAAGTTCACCCAATGAATCCAAAATTTGGCAGATGAGTCTATTGTCCAACACTCTCAATCTCAAGTGTCGCAAAGTATTAACGAGAGGTTGATTCTTTCACGCCCTGCTCTGATTTTCGTTTCTAACGGATGAATTTTTACATTTATCAACTCGAATTCAATTTCTATCTTATCGTTTCCGTTATAGCTAGTGAATGAACAGCATGTATTTCAAACTGTATTTTATGAACTACTTCCGGAATCGCTTTTTGAACTTCCTTCACAAACAGCCTTCTTTTTTTCGGTGTTTGCTCCGAACATCCGTTATCCACTTCCTCGCCAGATCTTTGATCATCTACCCTTACTGCCTTTACTATTTGCCTTCACGACCGTATCTGCTGAAGATACCGTTTCGAAATCTCCTCCTCAGAAAGTAGGAGCTGCTACCACCCCAAAGTGTATCCTTCAGTGTTCCCACGCGACCTTATCTCATTGCCCTATCATTTTCATGGAAGATGCTTGTGATTCTTCATAAAGAGTTCTTTGTAAAAATTTCAGCACTCCGGATTGAAAAGAGATTTTCTTCTATACGGTCTATAGAGTTCGAACCTTTCTCGTTCCGGGCTTTCACTACGTCATCGTCAATCACTTTACGAAGTCGCTTCATGTTGTTCTTCTCGACGGCCTCCATGGCGGTGCTAAGTCGACGCTGGAATTAAGGAAAATAAGAAGATTTTCTCGCTAAGTCTTGTTACATCATCAAAGCTCTTCGAGGAGATTCCTCAAAATAACAGCTACTTCTTTGAATATTGAGAGTTCCTTTCACGTGGAGTACTACAATGCAGCTCGGCTCAGACAGTGCTCGAAAAAAACTCTAAGAGAGGGGCAGGATGAGGGGGACCAGTGAACTAAACCCATTTACCTGAAGTGCACAATAAGGGTAACGCATCGATGTGCGAACCCTATGAAGCGGGTCGCATTTGGCCTTGAGAAAAACCTTGGCTGTACTGATACCGCCATCCTCATCCCTATATATCCCGCTAATAAACCCTGCATCGAACCAAGGCTATTTCGATACCAGCTCAAGCTGCTACAGCTACAATTCAAGACGCTC
>MU933077.1:0-11793 GCA_036418165.1 Cooperia oncophora | reverse complement strand
CGTCGCACCCTCTCGCACATGACGATTCAGTAGCTCACTAAACCCAAGTTGCCGGATCAAGTCACAGGTTACTACGTCGATTGTTGTAGAAAAAGAGAGGATGGTTTCTTCGATCGACCTATGGAAAGGTTTAGTCCGGCTGACCCGTATCTCTTTGCATAGGCCAAATCACACACGCCACAGCTATTTCGAATGGAAATCGAAAGTGTGGCGTGTCTCAGGAAAGGAGTTGTTCAGCAGAAAGCTGCACTACAATATTTTCTTGTCTGTTGCAACAATAGAGGAAAAGTTTACTCCATCCACGATATCGGATGAAGGATATTCTATTATTTTCTGGTAATGTTGAAGAATTACTTCACAGGCTTGATTTTCTGTATTCAATAACTGGACAACTCCTTACCTTTACCATACTTATATGCATAACCGCGTTGACTGAACCGCATTTCGCTTCGTTTCTAGAAATTCTGCCAGAAACCCGTTACCTCCCTGTAACACATTCATCCAAGCCTCCTGGGACCTTCCACTATTCAGCATATCAGTGATACCACTATAGAATGATGATTAAAGGCAGCGCCCGCGTTCAATTTGATGAGTTATGGGGCTCAGACAGTGACAACAAGGTAGCAAGTAGTTCATTAGTGAAGAAAAATGCAAAAAAATCATCGGATATGCCCTATATAGGACCCCACGCCGAGCTGAGGTTGTACGTGCTCAAGGCGAAGAGAAGGCGCGGCCGCACGAGTTCTCACTTGTTGTTATCAGCTGTTTTCCCTTATCACCTCACTCTCACCACACGACGTGGAGAGAAGCAGCAATGGAACAACCGCACCATCAGGCAACCATTAGAAATGAAGTTGGGCGTCGTGGTCGCCAGGTGGGCGGCGCGGCGGCCGACTCTTTCTCTCTCCTTCCTCATCCTGTCCTTTCATTCCTCATAGGTGCGGCTACGAATTTCCAGAGGGCGTGGGAACATCAAGGTGTTGAACGCTGGGCGTGCGTTTTATAGCCGCAAAGCCTATGGTGACTGCCACAACCGCTTTCAAGTGAAAGCTCTAGAATAAACATTATGTGAAAAAATTTTCTACTACACTTTTGTGGATAGAGATTCTCAGCAAACAAAGGTCAATATGAATTTTCTTTAATTAAATCGCGTTTGATGCGGGGTTTCAGCCGCATCGTTTGCTTGTATATGATACTATATATAATGCTTCCTGCTGAGAAGAAACGCCGTCTGTTTCTCTAACCGATTCATCATTGTGTCCTGTTTGCCTTCGTTACCGCCATTCTGTAATTGTTTCTGATTCAACACAGCTGGAAAGCACGGTCTAAGGAGTTAGATCTAGTCGATCAATATCGGCTCAGACCAGAAGGGTTTCTATCAGACACTCGATGTTGCGAGACAGGGGAGGCGGAGTTTTGAGCTTAACCATGTGCGTAACCGTATGGATGGTAAATGTCGTCTATGTTTTCCTATGCTGCGACTTTGCTGTTGTTATGGAGGGAAGTTGTGTACCAGTACAGCCATGCACGTCGTAGGTGGGTACCCAGCGGAAGTCGTTTGGCGATGGATTCCGAGAGTATTTATGGCCCCACAGGATTTTTTCTAATTCTGATAATACTGCTGATGATGGGTGTTGGTAGGGGATGTGTCAAACTGGCGAAAGAGCGAAGGTTTAGACTTGAGGAGGGGTTTTGGAGGAAGTCGTCTTCAGCCCTTCCAAAGCCAGAGCGTGCCCCGAGATCATCGACAAATGGCTCCCACCACTGCATCAGATGAAGTTTCATGTTAAACCCGCCTTCTGCTTCATCCTGATGCCTTGCTTAGAGATCAGTTCATCCGTTCACGAAGGAAGCATATGGGCATCAAGTCTTCAGGACGTTCTATTATTTAATGCGAACGGTTCGGTTTATTTCTATTTTTCTGACTAAACTGTTCTGTAGACTGGTGCCTAACCGATCTCTGAAATAGCTCACCCTCATCTGGGAGGCTGACCTCGTAATTCAGTGCAAGGATTTGTGCAGCTAGATGCCTCCAATACAATGTTATAACACATGGATGTCTTCCACTGGATTTGCCAACATCACCGTTTCTACAGAAAGGGGAGGAGGGAGGGGACAGGAAAGACACTCAATGGAAGCGCACCTGCAAAACTTGTTTCGTACGAAGTGACGGGTTGAGTGGAGTGGGCACTCTGAGCCACTGAGGTTTTGAGCCAGTGTCCAGTGGCCAGTAGCACACTGGACACTAGCCTAAAACCTTGCATATATCGTCCGAAGTAGTCGAAACATGGCTGCAGTGCCAGTTCTCTTGGCAATCAACTTGACTTGTAGCATCTAGTCATGAACAACAAAATGGCCATTGCAACATTGTCGGAATAGCTGGAAGTGTCAGCACGAGAGCTTCACTTCCCGCTCGCCTGCACAAAAAATGACAAAACAAGGCAGCTGCTTCAAGCTGGCGCGAATACCATAGGTCCTATTGAGCTCGACACCGGGGTCAATGGCTTCACCCTTCTCATGACAATAGAGGCAATGATGAAGCGCTTGCTTAAGCTTCGTAGAAGATCAAGGAGTGACTCACCTTGGACCTCCCATACACCTTGTCACCCAATAAGACTTAGAATTTATGCGGTATTCGGTATGAATCAGGGGCAGAGTGCCTTTTTGCGCCCCTCTCCCTCCACGGTTGCCGAGCCTTACCTCCAGACACAGCGAGTGCGGCCAAATGGGAGTTGCGATGGACGTGGGCAGCATTCGCACTAGGATTCAATCTCCTCAACGTAGCTTTCTATTTTTCTCACGTGTGCATGGCGCTTTATGAACACTTTTCCATTCCAACTTTTCACGCATAGTAAACGGCTCATCTCCCTGGTGTCCTCTCTCTTCGAGGAAAACAACTCATCTCCTGGCTCGCGACATGCTTTTCGTTTCGTACTGGCAGCCCAGTCCTCTTCTCTGCGCTCTGGCCCTTCGCAGCAGGACCCCACTAAAGTTTTAGTTGTCGCGTGATCCTCTCTAATCAACTAGCTAGCAGACTCTGGCTAGTGCGAGCGGAAAGTGAAGCTCCAAACCCTCTTCATTGCATGCTGAGTACTTTTTTACTGAAGATTCATTTCACACATTGGTACAAAATAACGTGATAAGTCCGAACGCTGTTTCTTTCAGAACATTGAACGTATTACTTGGAGAAAATATTCGTCCTGAAAACTCTGTGAAGTACTGTGACATATCGTAAGAGCTGCGATAGCCCTCGGTCTACGAAAAAATGCTTTTCGTGCAGAGTATTCATGTATTTAAATGTAGAACGACTTTTGATATTCTTTCATGCATTGCCTTTTATTCATTGTGACTGAAATATTCTTTGTGGTTAGCGTTTTATGAACGGGTATTACAAACTTCTCCATTTGTTCCTGAACTATTCACCTCGTACAGATCTCCTATGGCGATGATTGTTGTTTGTCAGAAATAAAATTGAATGTCAGGTCGTCTAGTAATGATATGAAGTCGTCATAAGATTTTCGGTTGATTAAAGACGTAATTCCTTTACTGCGAAGTCATACGTCCCTATATCCGCGAATTGAATGGGCGTGGCTGGTTTACTTTTCAAATAAGACGGTCTATGTGCAGTTATTCGTGCGACGTTCCATTGAGTCGTACTGTCATCCGAACTTGGATGCTGGGACAAGACTACTGTTTACATAGTGCCTAAACGGCAAGAACGCTCACCATACGCGCACAACGCGCCGCGTTCAAATGAGGTGCGAAGCCACGCCTTCTCCATCTTCGGGATATCGAGTGTAGGTAATGACACTCCTATTTGTATAATCAATACCCAGCAAAGAACAATGTAGGAAAACCTCCCAGATAAGAACCCGTTAATTCTTAGTCTTCTCTTCTTAGTACGCGTTAGACGAGGCATCGGGCAATGCAAGGAACAAGCACGTCCTGCCGTCGGTCGAAAATAATGCGAGAATATGGACCTTGAAACTACGTCCTTCCCTAGCCCCATCCTATCTACCGTCTTCCTGACTTCTACCAATTTCTACCGCTTTTTTCGAGTTTTTTTTCCAAAAATTTCGCCGAGCGGGGAATTGTATATAACGGTGCTTGGAAAGTGAGAAAGAGTCAACAAACATTTCTTCAGCCAACAAATTACAAATTCCCCCACCCCCCTCCTGAGATGAAGGGATCCAAACAGTCTAGATGACAACATGAAACTCAATCGCCCGTCAAAGGCGGTCCATTGTCAGTTTTCTGCGCACTTATCTCGGCCCATTGATATGACATTCTGTGGTTCATTGTGACCCCACACTCACGTCTCACAAATGCATCAATGGCCTCACACCACCCCGACTCCCCTTACCTCTGAAAAGCTCATATCTTAGCTCACACAAATCTTGTTCATTTCGATACCAATCTGCCCTGGTAGAGAAGCGGAAACGTCTAGTGTCTATCCTCCAAGCCTTGAGACGTGATGGGCGTGACTGCTTATTTCAATTGAGTGGCGACACCTGTGCTTTTAGTGCGATATTTTTATTTTGGGACAATCGTAGTCATGTATATGTTGTTGCACATTAAGTACTTTCGTTTTTTTTTCAACCGGAAATTTCGTTCCAAAGATGAAATGTTTTGCTAGCAAACTTGATATCATCTGATAGGAAACTTCACGTAGTTTTAGAATATCAAAACGGCTTTGGTTGAGGGAATAATTTTTGTGGATTTTTTAGTCGTTGAAGTTGAAAGCGAAGTCGGCAAAAATTAGCACCTTCGACAACTGCCTCTATTTACGTATAGTCGAAGTGCTAAAATCGCTTAAGCTGCTCCATACATTTGGAAAAGGTCGAGCTAGAAGTTCCAGCAAGGGAATCTCACTAGGACGCTTTGGAACGAATTTCAAGAATTTTGAAGTTACCAACCTTCACCTCGCCGATATTGGGCAGCTCACGTCTGTTCCACCTGAAATTTTATGCTAATATTTGAATGTTTCGCTGATATGTTTTGCATGTTCTGATAGCAAATTTCGTGCTCTATAACACTGCTATAGAAATCTGTTCTCCAGAGGTGTTTGCTTTCTGTTAAGTTCAGGTTATCATTACGGAACGCGAAGTCGTTGAGAACTAGCGTTCCCGTTCTCCACGAATTTTATGCTAACATTTGAATGTTTCGCTAATGTGTTCTATATGTTCTTATAGCCAATTTCGTGCTCTATAACACTGCGTTGCAGTATTTTGAAAATCCGATTGATGAACCTGTTTTTCAGGTGGATAATATGGAATGTCAGGTCGATAAGCATCAGCACTTCAGACATCTCCTCCTTTTCGCATTCAACAGAGGTATCAGAGCTGCTGATGCTGCTCGGGAAATTCGCGAAGTGTACGGAGAAGATGCCCTCTCTCTCAAAACAGCCCAAAATTGGTTCAGACGCTTCAAGAATGGTACTGATACCTCTGTTGAATGCGAAAAGGAGGAGATGTCTGAAGTGCTGATGCTTATCGACCTGACATTCCATATTATCCACCTGAAAAACAAGGTTCATCAAATGGATTTTCAAAATACTGCAACGCAGTGTTATAGAGCACAAAATTGGCTACAAGAACATATAGAACACATTAGCGAAATATTCAAATGTTAGCATAAAATTCGTGGAGAACGGGAACGCTAGTTCTCAACGACTTCGCGTTCCGTAATGATAACCTGAACTTAACAGAAAGCAAACACCTCTGGAGAACAGATTTCTATAGTAGTTTATAGAGCATGAAATTTGCTATCAGAACATGCAAAACATATCAGCGAAACATTCAAATATTAGCATAAAATTTCAGGTGGAACAGACGTGAGCTGCCCAATATCGGCGAGGTGAAGGTTGGTAACTTCAAAATTCTTGAAATTCGTTCCAAAGCGTCCTAGTGAGATTCCCTTGCTGGAACTTCTAGCTCGACCTTTTCCAAATGTATGGAGCAGCTTAAGCGATTTTAGCACTTCGACTATACGTAAATAGAGGCAGTTGTCGAAGGTGCTAATTTTCGCCGACTTCGCTTTCAACTTCAACGACTAAAAAATCCACAAAAATTATTCCCTCAACCAAAGCCGTTTTGATATTCTAAAACTACGTGAAGTTTCCTATCAGATGATATCAAGCTTGCTAGCAAAACATGTCATCTTTGCAGACGCGAAATTCCGCGTTGAAAAAAAACGAATTACTTATGTGCGCAACCCAATATATGTCTCGCATGAGACAAATGACAGTTGTGTTGATGGAAATGTCGCACGAACCAGCAAGCATATCCTGAAGTGAGTGCGTAATGGCAATGGCTCATCGCAGTCCAACGCGTTCGACCGCGAATCGGCTCGCCACCCAGGCCAAACAAAAGGGCATGAGAAATCGTTATTTTGCCCTTGTCCTCTGCTCTTCCCTTCTCTCACTTTTCCTGTTTCATGTGAGGTATCGCTCCCGTCTCCCCCCCCCACGCCCCACTCCCCTTCCTACTTCCCTTGCTCGACGGTAAAAAACTGGAAGAACCTCCAGAATATTGGGAAAAAGTCGATAGGAACTTGGGGCATTTTAGGAAGGTGGCAGGTACATACAATGGCAGGGGGAGGATTGCCGTACAGCAGAAAGAAACTTCTAGGGAGGGGGTGCTACTTTGCAAAAGCTCCCCCAACCCAAACTACGACCCATATGCTGGGATTCCCAGCAACGCTGTGCGCTGTTCATGAGCGCACAGCTGATTTTCCTGCGGCTAACGCCGTTTCGTACGCGCTGACTTTCGGCTGCGAGCTCATTTTTTAAAGTGCCTAAATCACCAAATCCGCTGTAAACTTTGTTATTATAGAAGTATCTAACTACCTGATTACCACTTATGACATCATTCTTGGCGCTGCGCCGCTTATGAGAACGTTACGATTATATGTCCTCTGCTAAAGCTGCAACCGAAGAATTGTAGTGTCCTTCATTAGCGCCACGACAAGAATGAATGTAATATTTGTGACAGGATGTTAGATTAACTCTATTTAGAAGTTTTCAGCGGACTTGGTGACTTAGGCAATTTAAAAAAATGAGCGCCACAGCCAAAAGTGACGCGCGTGGCTTATTCTTTTCGTGCAATCTGGTAAGCCGCGTTCATACAGACGCGCATCCGCGGCCTCCGCGGCCTCTGCGGAATTTTCCAAATCGATACGTATACTTTGCTTGCTCTGAAAATTCCGCAGAGGCCACGGATGCCGCGGAGCCGCGAGGCTGCGGAGGCCACGGCCTTGAGGAGTATTTTCTACATGGAAGTTTATTTGCTGCTCTGAAAATTCCGCAGAGACCACGGATGCGCGCGTGATGCCGATCTGTTATGAACGCGGCTGAACACTATATTGGTGCAGTTGCAGACCAAACGCACTGAAGTCGGAGTTCTACATTAAGCTTGAATCAATGAGAGTATATTTCTACATTGAATTTTTATTTCAACTGTTTAGGCACCGTTCTGTTGCCGAAAACAACATTTCTGTAACCATCTTTTTATTGTCTAAGTAGTATGATGCGATTTTAGTCAAACGGCTAAAACTTTGGTGTTTCATGTTTTCAGGTCATATGTGAGCTTAAGTCTTCCAAAATTCACCAACGCCGAATCAGCTCCAGTCCAGAATGACCCAACGAAACAGAAACGGCCGGCGGAAAAGCGATCCTGCGCTTCCATTCCGTCCTGCTCCGGAAATTGTAGGTATTTACCTTGAAGTGAACTTTGGATCAGTCCGTCTTCAATTTATACGTTCTAGAACAGTGGCAGCAGAGCTCCCATGGGGTCTCCCGAAAGTAGTACCGGTGGTGGTACTGGACTACAACCTCCCAACTGGCTCATTCGCAGGCCAATCGGTTCTCTTGGATTTATTCAGTCTCTTTGAAAGAAAATTGCAGTCTGTGACTGAAGAAGAGCCGACCGTGAGTTGTTCAGAGCGTTCCCTTTCAATCAAATTCTTAACACTGCAATCGTAGAGAAAGCCTCAAAGTTTCGAATTAATTCGCTCATGAGCTTTGTAGTGATTTTTTTTCTCGTCAATCGCATGTCTTCTGAATACAGTAATGTTGAAAAAATTCAGGAAAAACTGCTGAACAAGTCTTTACAACGTGGTGGTGATCCTTATTTCGACAATTTATGCATACCTGCGAGGATAACTTGAACATGCCTTCCATCAGTCCGTGCAGTCGCTTTCATTCAGAGTTGGCATCAGCGAATGGAGCTCAAAATAAACGAAAGCATAACTCCCGGGTAAGTCTGTTCATTGTAATTCTTTAGCTCCAGTTTGTCTCGGATTAACTTTTCTTTAGAAGCGACAGCCGTGTGAAACTTGTAAAAAAGCTACTTGCAGTGAACTACTTATTTTGTATAGTTCTCATAGAGATTCTCCCTCAGGTGGGCATCGTTTGATTTGTTGTAGTGGTATTATTCAACTATTTTTGCCTCGGAAACTTAAGCTTTTTCCCTGCTGAAACTTCCCCTGTAAGGGTAATTCGGTATCATGGTCACGAAAATCGCATTAGTTTAGTGGTGGCGACATCTAGCGCCACCCTACACCAAAATCGGTTTAAGGTGCATACCTGCATGTGATATTCATGTTCAGGAAGCTCTCATTACAGGTCCGATAGGGAATGCTCCTCAGGGAATTTTCTGACTAAGGGTATTTTTACGCCGGCGCTTGTGGCGCGGGCTTCAGCCGATTTCGGGTTGAGTAGATGTAGAATGCTGAGTTATCGGTAAAAGCCAGGTCCTAGATGGTACTCGAACCCGCATCTCTCGCTTAAAGGGCGGTTGCGCTATCCATCACGCTACAGGGGACACTCTTACCCTCCCAGCTCAACGACTTTTGTGCCACGGCACTCACACGTTTAACGTGATGTGTCTGGGGTCTGATTTTTGCCCATAACTCTGCACTCTTGTGATAACTTTTGAAGCGCGAACCAAACAGCACTGCCGAGCGGACGTGAAATTCGTGCTTAGGATGTCAAGTTACCCATGGATCAAATCTTCACCTCCGGAATCTTCATTTCCGGAAACATCAGTTTTTCACAGACTTCACATCTATAGGGCCAAACCTGGCCCTATAGAAGTGAAGTCTGTGAAAAACTGATGTTTCCGGAAATGGGGGTAGTCATAATTGAGTACTGCCGTTGTCACTCGTATGGGCAGCTGTAAGCTTGATTTCAGTTATCTGCCATTCACAGTCGTTTTAGGTTGAATTTCACTTGACTGCTTGTGAACAGCAGGTCAAATATCTTCTCGATAGCTCCTTTCAACAAGTACAATATAAAGATCCGTGAGTTTCTGTTTTTGCTTTGTCTGTATGCCGGTATTTACCGTGTTGGCATAATGTATCAAAGAATTCGAAAATGTTTCAGCGCTACGTTGGGGGTAAATAACACGAATAGTCTAGTCGTTGCTGAAACTTACGCAGAGGTGATTGGTGTTTTATCGGAAACTCACTTCACTCAGATCCATAAGTAAGGTTTTTTTTATAGAGAATGTCGCTTGTTTTCTAGCACACTTGGTCTGCCAAACAAGTCGTTTTTGCTGTTTTAGACAATTTATGAGTATAGTTATCTGATCTGAGAAAAGACACTTCGGCAGCTGTGACTCACAACTTGATCTCTCTTCTCATGGCTATGAAATTCGTTAAAATTAAAGTGAGAACATGGCGTTTTTTGAAACGGCTCGTAGCGGCGTGATTATCCTTTCTTTTTTGTTCAGACAAACCAGGTGGACGACTTTGAAATGGGAATTAAGTTCCTGGACGACCTTGGGTCATTTCTATTGGAGGTGAAAGATAAGGTTAGTTACCATAAATTTTTTCTTTTTCTTGGTCGTATTTCCTTTTGTATCGTATCTTCTTTCGTTTCAGGATGTTAAACATGCCGTAGCTGGTCTTCTTGTCGAGATTCTTCTACCGGTCGCTGCGTATGATTCCATTTTCGGATTTGAGCATTGCTTTTTTGACGCTTTAAAAGCTATAACGTTTCAAATAGTTTTTTCTTAAGCAAATCAAAACGTGAAGCAAACATTCCGGCCTTAATTGCTTTCGTTGGCAAATTGTATGGACCAACAAGTGAACTGGCTTCAAAGAAGCAACACAAGCTGGTGAGATTCCCTCAAGGTCTTGCGAGATGTAGATCTAGTGGACCTACTTCTGTTTAGGCTGCATACCCTCTTCTGACTTGTCTGCTCTGTGTGAGCCAACGCCAGTTCTTTTTGACTAACTGGGTACCTTTCCTGAACAATACCCTTGCAAATCTGAAGAATAGAGATTCTCGAATATCACGAGTGGCTCTGGAATCGCTATATAGGCTGCTATGGTGAGAAGCTCTTGACTATTATTTTTTTTGAAAGTTTTCTGGAAGAGATTATATCAATCGTTCTAGGGTTTACATGATTCGCAACAACTGTGATGGTAACTCGGCGACTCGTACAAGGTTAGAATCGATATGTGGAAGTCTGTTCCCAAAAGGCAATCGTGGGATTGTCCCTAGAGATGCACCTTTAAACATCTTCGTCAAGATAATCCATTTCATCGCTCAACAGAAGCTGGACTTCGCTTTCAAGGTGAGCTTTCAGGTTTTCTTAAAGCTCTTAAAATCTCGTAACAGAGTTACCAACTGCGATTGTTTTCAAGGATGTGATATTCGATCTCTTGGCTTGTAATCGTTCGCAAAGGTCTCTTTATCCTGAGAGGATGAACATAGGAATTCGTGCTTTGATGGTTATTGCTGATGGTCTCCAGCAGAAGGATGAGCCGCCGGCAATGCCCAAGTCAATGGGTGAGTTTAGCTAATTGCAATGCTACGCTTTATATTGCATGGTAATTGTCCACAAAAGAATGTATATACTTTTTTCTCAGAGCTTTCAGGCCTTTTCATGTAACTGTATTTTCTCTCGAGATTTCCCTTGCAGGTCCGTCAGCAAGCGGGACAATGCAACGGTTGAAAAAGAAAACCTATATTACTCGCCCACTAACGGTTGATATTGCTAGGTCAATTGGTCTTGACCAGTACTACATACCTTGCCGCAAAGCTTTTGATTCCATTCTTCGAATCTTGGATACGCAGGTAGGTGTCCTGCTCTTTTGCTGCTCAGATTTCTTTCATTTCTTGCCTGGCGATGTTTCTTCCCCTGTCTTTTTCGTAGTACTCCATAAGGCACGATAATTTGCTACTCAGTCTGAAAAGGTAGCAGGGTGCTTGGTAGTGGTGGAAATGGCGAAAAAGGGAAGTGAAACGGTCGAAAACCTGCAAAAAAGTCTTTGTTCTGCACGACACATAAAGCAGTTTTGGACGAGTTTCTCGTTATCGTCGTGCCAGTAATCGCTATGATAGGTGCGCTGCACGTATGCACTCATATGCCCGTGCAGCACCGCAGCCGTTTCATATTGTACTTCCGAAATGAAGCGATGTGAGCACCAGCATCGGTCGGACATTTGGGTGGGCGGCGCAGCGGGCGTCCGGGTCGGTATGTTGCAGCTTGATAGAGCGCTTAAGGGTACCTGCCTTGGAAAAGCCGCCTCGCAGGGCCTGTTCTGGGGCTCCTTAATCCGTGCCACTTGCCTTCAGTGAAACCGCAAATAATTAGTTAGCATTCACAGGAGGTCAAGAGGGCTCACTGTTCTTCATGTAATTTTTCAGGTCGGCCGTCCTCTTATGATGACTGCTATTCAACGTGGGAAAGAACCAGAGGAATTACTAGGGTAGGCTTTATGGGTGTTCTTTCGATTATTCACATAACAAGGAGTTCTTGTCCGATTTGTTCGCAATTTACTTGT
>MU933072.1:0-10035 GCA_036418165.1 Cooperia oncophora | reverse complement strand
TGTAGAGGGGAAGGGACGTCGACGATGGGTGACAGACAGTGATAACAACTGATAAGGACCCATACGAAACATTGCCGTTTTTGTTTAGTCGAAGTGGTAGAGTTACATTATGCGCATTATACGCATGTAGTGATGTCGAGAGGGGGGATGCGGGAGGGGAATGTAGCTTGCCTGAATGAAAATCCGGGGAAAATCAAAATCGAAAAGCTTGAGTAATGTACACACTTCAAAGACGTTTTTTTCACTTTCATGCTTTCAACTACTGATGGTAGCGCTTAATAAGGGAGTATGGAAAAATGTTCAACCATTGCGCAAATATTAGCGCCTGCAATCATTTATGGGACTGCAGCGAGTATATTGCGTAGTAATGGAAAAGGTGAGCGCATCACCGGTATGCATTTCGATCAAAGTAATGGAAATGGAATTCGTTCATCTACTGAGCGCTTCATATCGCGCTGTATTGTCCGATTCTATCTATATCTACAGTGCTATGTATAGTATAGGCGTTATGGCAAAACCACTCCCCTCCTGCAAGTATAAGCGTGGACTCAGGAGTGCAGAATCCGCTGGGTTACTCTATCTATTACGACTCGATCAACACAGCGCAATATGAGCTGCTCAGTGAATGAACAATTTCTTTTCCATTATGAAGTGCGCCTGGTGAAGTCAGGCCAGCCCGGCGAAGCCTGCTAAAGAGAATGAGGAGAGCTCGGCGTCAGCCGGGCGAGACTGGTATTCTATATTTTTGAGGGGTAGGTAGCAATGAGCCTATGGAAGGGTCGGGGACAAAGGTCCAGTTTAGGATATGGTGCTCCACGCGACAGTGTGCGCCAGCCACCTTGCACATGGATGACTGCCACAAAAACGGAGGTGATGAGAGTGCTAAAGCCCTTCCGAAACGTTGATTGCCTGCAATCCATTTGGCGCTCTGCCAATTCTTTTCAATATAGCCCGAAGTCTCGCAAGTTTAAACTAGCAGAGACCTTGTGAAATAGATCTGAATGTCGCTTGCCAGCACATGAATTAGATCCAGCGAGGACGAGGTATCAACAGAGTGAGCACTTTACATTCCGATAAGAGGAGATGAACCGAAATTCTAGTGGAACTAATAACTGACTGGATGAGGGCACGGCCTGTCTTTGAGCAGGTGCGAGTCCTGTGGGAGGTACTTCTCTCTGCCGACCATCCTCTAAAGCAATTTCAAACGCTGTTCCGAAGACTGATCCGAGAGTGGATTACCATAGTGACTCGGTAGGTGAGGCTCGATTGATGCTTGATAATGAGTCTCGAAATTGCAGCATATGGCTATTTTCAGCTTATTCACCTCGGTGGTCGGCCACGTGTGAGGTCCCGCTGACCAGATTGCGTAGTTTCTTGATACTATATTGGTGCAGCTTCTTAAGCATATGCCATCCCACCTAGTCATATACAAATGATGCTAAGAGATCTTTATGCGCTACCCCCTCAACAGTACTCTCGTTATGCCATCCGTTGTCAAGGCTCTCATTAACAACTTGAGTAAGGATTCCGCGATGGACCCAAACTCAAAACTCTATCTCAGCAACGCAGCAAGACTAACATCTACGGGCTCTCTATCTGCCAACTAATGCTGCTACTCAGAGTTGCCTACTAGTGGCAGTCATGAAATTAGCTAGGAGGCAATGGCTAGCGCTTACCTTTGCCATCGTCCATTCCGAAACAGAAGCGACCGTACAGAACTCCACCACATGCTTTATTGCTATTGTATGATGACTGCTGTGATCTGGTCCACGCAGCAAAAGAGAGAAACGTGCTTTGTTTTGACCTATTTAACAGGGAATTTGAAGACATCAAGCTGACAGAGGAAAAACATCAAACATCGTCCAGAGACTCAAGAGACGTTCATCTAAAGTTTGTAACATTGCAATTTGTCGGGGGCGGCGAGCGCAGCGGCACGAGCTCGCGTCCGGCTGCCTTGCTCTACCAATGGTGATCGAGCAATGATCGATAAGGAAGGAATCAGCCACTGGTGGGAAGGCCACAGGTAGGAACCGACAGTCTGCAATGATGAGGACTGTATGTAGTTCTCATTGCAAAGAGCCGGATCTACGTGCTGGATTCCCTTGTAAGAGATCGAATCTGGCTCCACCCTAACTTCCAGAGATGGTGCGAACTATCTGAAAGTCTTCAGGGGAAAGATTTCAAAGGAAGTTCGCTTTTCTCAATTTCGGCTAAGGTATTCTGTTGGAACTAAAGGGAAAAAACCACGACCTGGCATAACTTACAAGGTCACGTGAGATCTTGAATTCTGTCGATTAATTCCTGTTGTGAAACGATCGAGCCGAGCCAGAATATGAGTTTTTCAAGAGCATGGGACGTTGTAGATGAGCAACCTATTTCTAGCTCTAGGGAAATCTGAAATGTGCGAGGTCGCATTGACCTTAGGTTTTATACGCACTAGTGGGGGGAGGAAAAACAGTGGATCGACGCATTCAACGAGATCAAGTTTGAGTTTCCCGTAGATTGGCACTGCTAGATTTGAATATGTACACATTTGCACACCCTTCTATGTATTCGGAAAGCCGTGTCACTTCCCCATAACTTCAGAGGAGGAGAGGTTGAACCGTGCGAAGGATGTTCGAGCCCCTGTGTTTTGTTTACGCTGACAATAAGGTACTGTTTGCAAATGAAGCTTGCACAATATATTCATTAAGAAGTAGTACAAATACAATGTCAACGAAATAATATAGTTGGTAAACTCCGTGAATAAACCTCATTAGGAAACATAGTGATAGTTGTATTCTTCAAATTTAAGCCGAATGTTGTTGAACAATGGCGCTATGCAGGCCATCACAACATTAACAAGATATGTCGCAGGAAAAAGGCATGCAGTGAAAAATATGACTTCCATCCAACAGACGTCGCTATTATTTGTAGACTCTCTGAACGGTATCAGACAGAGCATATAGGTTACGTTTTTCTTGAAGACACATGCACGCCTGCCAGCGAGATTGATCTCTCCTTGGTAGAGAAGCTATGTGATAACTGATTATTATTTCGTTTGCCCTGACAGCAAAGAACGAAACAAACCAGTACGCACGTCTAACCATAGCTACACGAGAGCTGCACTCCTCCCGCGTTTGGCTGGAGCACCATTTTCTCATGGCTCCACTGCTCGTTGCGAGACCTCGATCGCAGGGGTTCCGCAGTGAACATACTGGTGAGTTACCCTGAACGTGTGGCATGTACACGTCAGTTGTCGAATAGCGAGCAGAGGCATCTATGTATTTATTGCAGCGACCAGGTCGATTGCTACGCACTTCCAAATAGCGGCAGTGATACTTTCTCAATATTACGTAACTTGCGCATCTCTCCCATGGAAATCAACTTCGCAGGAAATCGTACAGGATGTCTCGAAGGCAAACTACATTCAACTACATTCATCTTCAGATGCAGCCCTTACCCCCTGTGCAGGGTAAATCGGTCCACTGCTGCAGTAGCGTACCTGTTTCTCTACTCAAACGTACACGGGACCAGGGCTAGAGGTTAGATACCCAGGTGCCGTCTGTCGATTCCGATCTCGCTGTCAAAGGTACAGTCTTGGCATTGATCAGCACCACGTCTTAAAACCCACAGGGACAGCAGTCAGCGGTGGAAAAGACAGACGTGAGGGGGCGGACCTTCAGTCATGATTCCGTGCACTTGAGCGAAGATAGTGTTATTCAGGGTCCTTGGAGGTGGGTGTAGTTTGTCTTCAATATGTAGTTTTTGTCGTGGTCTGTCATGTCTCTTACTTTTATTAACATTCCGAAAAACCGAAGTAACTTGGGGACGAGTACAATGAAATCATACTGTACTTGCTTTGCTGGGTAAAGCTAAGCTCAGCACAAGCTCTTCTCTACGAAAGTCACTTTTGAAATTACGCGTTCAAGAACTTCTCTTTCGCCTGCTTTTTTTTCCTGCGCGCATTCGAAAGAAAGTATCGTCAACTGGGTTTGCACAGAGCAGCGAATATCCTTTCGTCAATGATCACCCCAGTATATAATAACAGTCCCTCGTGACCCGGCGCGCGCTTTCTGATACGCCCGGCTGCGCCCGGCGGTCGCGCGCGCGACTCAACTGATATCCGCCTTTTGTTCTGTACTCCACTTTTCTCCGGTGTCTGAAGTACTCTTGAGCTATTTTACAGATTCTTCGTCTGACTCCGCCCACCTCAGAGCAGACCCCGCCCACAATTTTTGTGCCCCACACTCTTCACCGGCGACCCTCTGCTGACCTTGATCCACTTTTTTCCGGTGTCTGAAGTGTTCTGGAACCGTTCTGCAGAGATTTTTGTGTGGCTAAGCCCACCTCGAAACAGGCTCCGCCCCCAATTTTTGTGCCCCACAGTCCTCACTGGCGACCCTCTGCTGACCTTAATCCACGTTTTCTTCCGGTCTTTGAAGTGCTCTGGGACAGTTTTAGAGAATTTTCGTCTGGCTCCGCCCACCTCGGGCTGGCCGCCCACAATATGTTATACCCCACATTTCTTGATCGGTGACCCCTTGCTGACCTGAATTCACTTTATTCCGGTCTTCGAGTGCTCTGGAGCATTTTACAGACCTTTTTGTCTGGCTCCGCCCACCTCGGAGCAGGCTCCGCCCACAACGTTTTTGCCCCACGGTCCTCACTGGCGACCCTCTGCTGACCTTAATCCACTTTTTTCCGGTCTTCGGAGTGCTCTGGACCGTTTTGGAAATTTCGTCCGGCTCCGCCCAACTCGGGCTGGCCCCGCCCACAATGTGTATACCCCACATTTCTCAATCGGCAACCCTCTGCTGACCTTAATCCACTTTTTTCCGTGTCTGGAGTGCTCTGAAACTATTTTACAGATTCTTTCGTCTGACTCCGCCACCTCGGGCTGGCCCCGCCCACAATATGTATACCCCACATTTCTCAATCGGCAACCCTCTGCTGACCCTAATCCATTTTTTCCCGTGTCTGGAGTGCTCTGAAACTATTTACAGATCTTTCGTCTGACTCCGCCCACTTCGAAGCAGGCCCCGCCCACAATGTTTGTGCCCCACGGTCCTCACCGGCGAACCTTTGCCAACCTTGACGCACGTTTTCTGCCTTTGCCAGGCTCTGTAACCGAGCTTACAACTTTTAAATGGTATCCTGCGGTTTAGGGCAAGCTCCGCCCACTGTGGGCGGATCTCAACACATTTTGAGCATGCCCAATACTCGCCAGATATTTACATTCTGCACTGAGCTTTTTGCGGCTTCTGAACACTCTCGCGAACCGAGTTACTGAGTTTTATGCGAAGCACCGCCCACCTTGAGTACGCCCCGCCCATTTTGGATGTGTCTGCCACAGTTAGTCTGGCGACTCCTTACTAACCTTTATTCCCTTTTTCCCATCTTAGGCTGCTCCGGAAGCGAATTATGAACATTTTTCTGTGGAACCCCAAAATTTCAGCGAGTGCCCCGCCCACTGTGGGCGGGGCTTCGCATAGGTCAAGTGTGCTTTTTATTTCTTGTCCCATGCTCTACCCATCCCCACCTTGACCCGACCTCCAAGTCGTTCTTCAGGTCGAACCGAATTTCCGGACAGACAAACAAACTTACAAACAAACAAACAAACAAACAAACAAACTTACAAACAAACTTACAAACAAACAGACGAAGCGAATTATATATAATGTGGTAATAATAATAATAATAATAATAATAATAATAATAATAATAATAATAATAATAATAATAATAATAATAATAATATATATGTTTGTTTGTTTTTTGTTTGTTTGTTTTTAAGTTTGTAAGTTTGTCTGTCCGGAAATTCGGTTCGACCTGAAGAACGACTTGGAGAGGTCGGGTCAAGGTGGGGATGGGTAGGGCATGGGACAAGAAATAAAAAGCACACTTGACCTATGGGAAGCCCCGCCCACAGTGGGCGGGGCACTCGCCGAAATTTTGGGGTTCCGCAGAAAAATGTTCATAATTCGCTTCCGGAGCAGCCCAAAGATGGGGAAAAAGTGGAATAAGGTTACCAAGGAGTTGCTAGACGAAGCAGACACATCCAAAATAGGCAGGGCGTACTCAAGGTGGGCGGTGCTTCTCGCAAAATTCAGTAACCCGGTTCGCGAGAGTGTTTGGAAGTCGCAAAAAACTCAGTGTAGAATGTAAATATCTGGCGAATATAGGGCACGCTCAAAGTGTGTTGAGACCCGCCCACAGTGGGCGGAGCTTGCCCTAAATCGCAGGGTATTCATTTTAAAAGTTTGTAGCTCGGTTCCAGAACACTCCACCGGAAAAAAGTGGATTAAGGTCAGCAGAGGGTCGCCGGTGAGGATTGTGGGGCAAAAACATTGTGGGCGGAGCCTGCTCCGAGGTGGGCGGAGCCAGACAAAAAGGTCTGTAAAACGGTTCCAGAGCACTCCGAAGACCGGAATAAAGTGAATTCAGGTCAGCAAGGGGTCGCCGATTGAGAAATGTGGGGTATACATATTGTGGGCGGGGCCAGCCCGAGGTGGGCGGAGCCAGACGAAAATTCTCTAAAACTGTCCCAGAGCACTCCAAAGACCGGAAAAACGTGGATTAAGGTCAGCAGAGGGTGGCCGGTGGGGATTGTAGGGCACAAACATGATCATGATCCAGGGATCCAGCATGATCCGAGGTGGGCGGAGTCAGACGAATAATGTGTAAAATAGCTCAAGAGTACTTCAGACACCGGAAAAAAGTGGAGTACAGAACAAAAGGCGGATATCAGTTGAGTCTAGAAATATGTGAAAGAAAAATACGGCGCAGCCGGGCCGTATCAGAAGGAGGCGCGCCGGCGTTAGCCGGCGAGCCGACTGTTCTATCAATAATCCATTTTATTCAAAGGAACCTCCGAATATAACTCAAGAACCGAGCTGAGTTTATTGAACTTTCTCTCCCCTTCACAAATTTCAAACTAAACTGCTGTAAACCTTTTGAAAGCTCTTCCAATCGATGTAATCACTGCGTAAACTATCCAATACTCCATCCAAAATCTGGCGCCTTCCAGGTGTTCATTGTCGAGGACCGCAATAGTGCATATTGCAGGAAAGGTCAGTACCTTGAAATCATCAGATTGTGATCGGCTGCCAGGCACTTAATCAGAAAAAGATTACAAAGAAAGGTTAGTGTCAAAGATACTGCTGCATAGAAATTTCATTGAATCGTGTCTCGGAAGGAATGGTTCCGCAAATGCAGTTCTGTTTTATTTTTTATCGACAAAAATCGATTCCACTGTTCCAGTGTTCAAAGCCACACATAGTGCTGCGTTTGGATACTTGCTAAGACTACTGCAAGTCAAGGTGTCGAGGTTGACCTCCAATACATTGCGCTTGCAGAATTTGCACTCGAGTATTAGGACATCCATGACTTGGGAAGAAAGCAGGAGTGGCTTCCACCCAAGGCGTAGCCTTAAGCAGCGTTCAAAATTTGCGACGGCAGCGCTTTAGTCGCGCGTTCGACCAGGGCACATCATTGTGTACGACCCCCCCCCCTTTTTTTTTACGGGGTGGGGGGGGTTTGGTACGACCTCCCTCCCCTCCGGCCCTCTGTTCCTTCTCTCGAATCGAGCTGTCGAGCGAAGGGGGCGGGGATAAATAGCACATGTGAAACACTTTAACATAATATATAATAATACAATAATATATAACAATAAAAATTTTTATTTTATTGTCTAACAACTAAAACTGAGACGGTTATTTTCGCTGTTCGCGTGCTGGTGGACTGGGCCTCCTGATTGAAGACGATCTCAGTCCAAACGTATAGGCTGCGTTTATACTTTGCGGCAGCGTAGCGTAGCGCTTCCAGCGTACGCCAGCGGCAGTGCCGAGGAGAGGATGCATATCGATCTAGCTTCACCAGCGTCACCAGCGGCACGCTGGCGTACGCTAGCGTTTCTCCAGCGTTTCACCAGCGTTTTGCTAGCGTTTGCAGGGGAGTAGAGACTATGGGAGAGCTGGAGGGTACAAAACACATCGATTGCGCGTCTCTCACTCGCCCTCAGTCTCTACAATACACATCGATTCCGCGTCTCTGACGGCCACATAGTCTCTACCATACACATCGATTCTGCGTCTCTGACGGCCACATAGTCTCTACTATACACATCGACTCCGCGTCTCTGACGGCCACATAGTCTCTACAATACACAACGACTGCGCGTCTCTTACGGCCACATAGTCTCTACTCCCCTGCCGCTGCAAACGCTAGCAAAACGCTGGCGAAACGCTGGAGAAAACGCTAGCGTACGCTAGCGTACGCTAGCGTGCCGCTGGTGACGCTGGTGAAGCTAGATCGATATGCATCCTCTCTTCGGCACTGCCGCTGGCGTACGCTGGAAGCGCTACGCTACGCTGCAAAGTATAAACGCAGCCTAGGTCGTAATACAAGTTTCCACCTACCAACCCTCGTATGCCACACGAAGATATTTATCAAACGCAGGGCACATCCGTTGTTGGGGAACTCCCCAATAGGCCGTGGTGTCCTATTTAGAGGCTGGGAAAAATTTATTATTTAAGTTGATTTTTCTCGCTTCACGCAGACTCTGTAAAGGGAGGGAATCGTAACTGGGTCGGGGGGGGGGGGTGCATACGTTCTTGGCGTCGGTAGAGTGTGTGGGGACGACTATTACGTGATTTTCCTGTTTGATAAGTTCTTCTGTGCACACGAGGTTGGTAGGTGGAAACTTTATTATGGCCTGACGTTTCGACTAGATCGTCTTCATCAGAGGCCCAGTCCACCACAGCGAAAGCGGAAGTAACCGCTCAGTTAGTTGTTAGTTAATGAAATAAAATTTTTATTATTATATTATTATTTACCAGTCTGGCTGACGCGCATTACTGCGCGCACGGTTAAACCTATGGTACTGATAGCTGACAGGATTTCTGTGCTGAGCATTAACACAACGTAATTCCCATGTTTCGAAAACGGCCCATTTCATCATGTTTCTCTCTTTTAATGAACATTTGCCGATGTTTGGTGCTTATCATATTTCTAAAAGCACCATTCATTCCATTCGTTCAAAATAGGACAGCATAGCGGTTGGAAGAATTTCGATGGGAAAAATATCGAAATCATGATGGTTCTTATCATTCCTCACTGGCTAACAACTCCAGACATCCTCTTTCCGGTGGAACTCGAGCGTTTAGCGGTGGAAGCGAATCCGACCGCTAAACTGAGGGATTTTGCCAAGGGATAGAAACATCTTGACTCACTAAGCCTTCGTCTTGATTGTTTGGCCACGGTGATGTGAGCATATACTGACTCCCAAAAGCCCTTGACACTGTCAGAATTTATCTCCCACCTTTAATGTTCCCTGAGCACCTCTGACTTACTTGCTAGAGAAGTTCCCCAGTGTTGCTACAACTCCGCTGTGCATTTCCGGGGCTATCTTATCAGCTGTCATCACTTCGTGCCACCCACCAATAATGTTCCCATCCTGCCACCTATCTTACTGCTTGGAACCAACGTCCCATCGTCGCTGTGACCGGTGCTACGAATTTGGCGACCCTTCCCTTCTTGGCTCCTGTTGTTATCTTATCAGCTGTTATCACGTCCTGCCACCCACCGATAATGTTCCCATCCTGTCTTCTATATCACTTCTTGGAACCAAAGTCCTACCGTCGCTGTGAAGCACGTTATGGACTTTGTGCCCCTCCCCTTCTAAAGCTCCTTACGCTATCTTATCAGCTGTTATCACGTCTGGCCGCCCACCAATAATGTTCCCATCCTGCCCCCTATCTTACTGCTTGGAACCAACGTCCCATCGTCGCTGTGACCGGTGCTACGAATTTGGCGACCCTTCCCTTCTTGGCTCCTGTTGTTATCTTATCAGCTGTTATCACGTCCTGCCACCCACCGATAATGTTCCCATCCTGTCTTCTATATCACTTCTTGGAACCAAAGTCCTACCGTCGCTGTGAAGCACGTTATGGACTTTGTGCCCCTCCCCTTCTAAAGCTCCTTAGCTATCTTATCAGCTGTTATCACGTCTGGCCGCCCACCAATAATGTTCCCATCCTGCCCCCTATCTTACTT
>MU933070.1:0-14260 GCA_036418165.1 Cooperia oncophora | reverse complement strand
TACTATGAAGCCTGCCATCCAAATTTAAAGACACGGTCCGCGAAAAGGAGCGTAGGTGTTGATAAGGAAGTTGCCAAGTGACTCGCCCGTGAGGGGGAAATGCCAAAGAAACGTCGGAAACATCTTTAGTATGACCCCTTCAGCCTCAAACAAGTGCACGGGTAAAATGCAGAAAAAACCGCTTGTTGGGGCGATCCCAGTTTGCTGACTCCCTTTAATGAACTCTATGACTCCACTAGAGACAATGTAGCATCCATTTGATGCTACTTGTCCGGTAGCATCGCTTTTGGCTGGAAGGCGGGCTTTGAAGGCGGAGTCTGGAGGCGGAGTCACTGGAAAAAGGGAGGTACCACTGGAGCAATTTTGCAGCATAACTCCTACACCTTACAACTTTCGGCCGTAAAACTGGCACAAGGTTGTTCACTGCGGACCACACTACCCTCCCATAACGGTCTTCTGCATTTTCATTGGTCATCGCGGACCGTTTCCTTAATGTGACCTAACAAAAGAAATACGAAAGTACAAACTGCCGCTCCAAGGTGAAGAGCACCAGTACTTATTTGTTTGTTGGTAACTTGTAAGGTAAGCGTGCTTTCGTTCCAAGAATATCTTTGATCACGGCAAATAGCATCCTTCCAAACGCCGATTCCCGAAGAGCATACAATCCCTTGGCAATATAAACAGTCTTGGCAGCGAAGTGGGTCAATGCATAATCGAGACGATGCGAACAGACGGCGCAGCATATGCTTTAGCATCAACGTGGGACGGATCGCCAACGTTGACCCATTTTCTTAGTTCTTCACATACTGGGTGAAAATTCCACGAGGAAAGAAATGTTGTCGATGAGCACCGTTACCTTACAGTAAATGTCGAGAGACTCCGCCTCCAATAGGTTCCTCTATGGGGGGAGTGCAGAGCAACTTGTGAAATGAACCCCTCCCATTTTTTCGCCAGTATAAAGGGCATGCATTCATTCCTGCATCATTCCCTCTACTCAGTAAAGCACTCTTACTCTGACATCTGAAGGGGTAAAAACGCAGGACCTCTTGTACCCGTTCTGGCTTAATCAGAAGTGCATCTCCCTTCCTAAAAGGCTTATGGCACCATTGGTGGTCCTGATTCTCGGACTGAACGAAGGATGAACTCTGAAATGTTGTGGACTATTGCTATGAAATATTGGGGCAACCCACTCGAATCGCCCTGCTCACGTCGAGCTCTAGACTGGCTTTCTCGGGACGTCCTCACCTCGCTTGACGCTCTTGCCTGAGCTGTGAGCCAAAGGACCAGTGCAGGTTTGGGTGTTTTTCCACACCCGACTTTGTCACGAAGCCCACGAGGGACACGAGGCTACCTGATGAGTGCTTGCAAGGGCTGTTGTAAAACTTAGAGCCCCACTACAGCTAAACGCAAGCATTTCTGCTACGGTTTATGAAATCGCTAAAATTCTAAAAAAAATCGTTCATAAAAATTAAGTTAGGAGAGCTGGCACGAGTCCATTTACAGCGTTTTACACCATTGTTGTTTCTGCTTATCACAAAAAAACGATCACTGAGCGATCACTATTGCTAGAAAGGCTAGCCGGAGGCGGGGTAACTCCGCCGTTTTTCCCAACGCCTCGACTGATTGTGCGTTATCAACTATACATCTGAATTTTCAGGTATGATAATGGATGAAACGTTCATAAGCGGACTACTACCGACGGTTTCGAACCCATCTCCGTACATCTAGAACCTCCCACTAGTGGGTGGGGTCACTATGGACAAATAAGGGCCACAGCAACCCACTGCCGACCCGCCCACGTGAAACAACCTCTACAAAGTGCGAACTAGGCCACCTTGTAAAGGGGATTCTACCTGGCAAGCAATCAGGGAATGTATCTTAAGTCCATACTGAAGAAATGCGACTACTCCCCTCTTGCCAGTGAACAATCCCCCGTCCCGTCACGAAGTCCCATTCAGAACCGTCGAGGTACGAAATGGCCTTCAGAACGACAATGACTCATGGTAAGAGCGTGGGTGGGTAACCGACACGTCATGGCACATCATGCATGCGATGTGTTCTTCTGACATTGAGACACCCAAGTCAGCCGTTCCGCTCAAATTTCTCGAATTTCAGGATTGATCGAGCAAAGAGATTGATTGAAGCGGTCCATTGAACATTCACGCGTATCTGTGTTAATTAAATCTGTCTTTTTTTGTTGACTGGTCTTCGTACCTCTACTCGATTTCGATTAGGTCCATACAAAATATTTTCCTCTTTTGATGATTTTTTTGTTCCTTCGGTTGATGGGAGGTAGATGAAAAAACACTGGAACGAAGGACCTGAGTTGTGCCACCGCATTATGGTCCGACTGGGTGCGATAGTAACTAGTCGCGCTTAGCGCCACTCTCTCACAGCAATGGGATGAAAGGCGTTGGCTCGTGCTTGCTTCTAATGGTGGAAGGATGCGTTTTGAGTACTTGCTTTGATACATTTGTCATGCGTTCTTGTGAGTGTCGTACGTGACGAGTGCGCGCTCACCACGCGCGGGTCAGGGATCAAATCCGGATCGGCTCCCGCAAAAGGCTAAGCCTTCTACCCTCCAGAAACGGTAAACTGGTACCACATTTGTCTGGGAGGATAAGAACACGGAATTGTATATCGGCTGGCCCCCGCAAGCCATTGTAACCCCGCATCGCATCAATAACACTCCGACTTCTGAATGGAAGCGGAATGCGTGCCGCACAGAGCACGTCATCGTTGGGGATTCCTAACGAGAGCGGGCGTCCTATTTGGTCGCTAGGGGGAAGGGGAGGGTCGTATTTAGTCCGACAATTACTTCGCATGATGACCATTTTCTTGTTTCACAGACCCTGTAAGGGGAGGTCATATTTTCTTCGTCAATGGAGGAGGCGAAGGAAGGGGTTCGGCCTTTCTGAGAGAAAGTTGGGTGATGGATGGAAAGAAATTTTACTCGTTGTTGGCTTTCCGCGGTTCTTCCTGCTTCACATGCGCTATATGCCCCCCTACTCGACAGCTAGGGAAATGAACAGAAACTAGAAAGTTCCCGAGAAGTTCCGGAAAAACTGTAGGAAGTCAGGAAGTTGGGAAAATCTAGGTAATGTGGCATATAGGATGAAGGGAGGTCGGTAGTTTCGAAAATTCTCCCAAGGGACAAGACGTCCTGGAAAGACAAACAATGCGAAATCGTAAAAAAGTGGGGAGTGGTCGTGTCAAAGCCACCTTCTAAAGGCGAGAGGATCGCGGACGACTCGACCAAACATCTCCAACTCATGAAGTTGCCCTGGTGTCGTTCCCAAGAAGGGACTTGATCAACGGCGAACTAATCTGTATCCTTCTATTATCTCGTGGGGAATGTTTTATTATTTCTGCGAGGACTGAAGCATGATTACACATTTCCAAAGTCAAATATCTCACCAAACAGCTTATTTTCGTTGTTGGACGGAGGTGCGCAACCACGCCCACCCCTGCTCGCGATATGAAGGGATAGCTGCTGAGGTCCAACTCGACCTGCTAATGTGTAGTGACCGTTCGAGACTTATTAGAAAAAAAACGTACGCTAGCCCTATAAATTAAATTTATCTAGGTTAGAATGGGAATGCCGACTCGTTTGCGCTCTGTCCCTGAATAGTTAGAGAGAGGGACATAGTTAGAGACGCCGACGAGAACAGTTTTTTCACTGTTTTGAACACCATTCAAGCTGAGCAGATTTCAAATTGCAAATTGAGGATTCCACTCATTCGTGACATTTTTTCTTCAAGAATCATTTTTCTTTGCCTAGCTTTTGGAGCGCAAAGTATCGAAAAGTTGTGCGCAGAAATCGGCAGCAAGTTTGTCCCTCACTGGTGTTTTCAATTTCGAGGAACGTAGTGTTGATATGGTCACGATCAGCCGGGGCGGTGTGGGCATTGAATGAGCCCACCCGCGGTTTTTCCCCCACTGGTTGTTTTTTTTTTCAAAAGCTAAGCGCTAACAGATCACTATTAGTGGAGCAGGGCAGCCGGAGGCGGTCTAATACCGATTCTCTGACATGGCCCTGATTTATTGCAGCGTTTGATACATACGGAAGCCACGATCAGAAGTCATGGAAACGCCAGGCCAGGGGAACTCGTATGCATGAGCCTGTGACAGGGCTCAACATCAGCTAGACGATTCCCGTTCCAAGAGTTACGGGTAGTAGGTACTCTGTCATAAACCTGTAGCCCACAGGTGTTCAACTGGAGGGAAAGGAGCGAAAAAAAACCTCGGGAGCATCCTGAACAGAGACCCCTCTTAGCAGTGGGCCTGCACCTTGGACGAGTTTCCCGGACGTCAGACAAGCCCAATCAACAGGCTTCGACGTGCAACCAGTTTCCGGCAACAGCATAGGAAATCGCCCTACGACGCTCCAGGAAACGCTATGTCCACACCCGGCTCCTTTTGTAAGACCGCTGTCTTGCAGAGTGAAAGTAATCGTGGTTGCAATGGTTGCAATAATCACGCGTCTCTAGCTTCTTTATCTCGCCGTTTCGAGTGACGAAAGTGGTATATTCTCTGCGAATGCGGACAACGATGCCAAATGCACGGAGGCATTTCGCGGACCACTTGATCGCAGGAACTGTCTTTAAGCACAACGGGGATCGCATCTGACCGCTGGAAGAGACGGGGGTCGTATTTTGCTATGAGAAGATTCTTTCTGATTTTCAATTTCTTCCGTTTCACATGCGCTGTATAAATATTTACTCTAACTGGCTGCGCCACGAGAGTATTACTTCTGATAGTTGATCAGAGGTGTTTACCCCCTCCCCTGCCATTCCGCTTGAAGCCAAAGTATGAAAAAATGCTGGTGAGAGTAAAAGTTGGTTGAAAGTGGAAATGGACTCATATTGAGGGAGAAATTGAGGTATAAACTGTCTGGACTTCCACCTTTTGAAAAGCATCAATTTTCTGCTTTCGTCCACGTTAATTATTTCGATTTATCCCTTTTTGTGCACAGCCCACACAGCGTGGGAGGGTATCCACATCTATCGATGAGAAAGGTGCCAGCTGCTGCTAACAATAAGCTCCTTCTATCCTACTAGCAGTGTTCTGATCGATTTCTGCGCGATAGGCGCAGTTCCCCAACAGGGGGGGGGAGCTCGTACCTGCCTTCTGGTCTTCTGAGAGAGGTTGTTGACTTTTGTGGGTTTTCCCTGTTTTATATGTGCTATATATTCCCCCTTCGACAACTCGATGAGGAGGGGGTAGAGCAGGCGTCCTACTAACCCCCTTAAAAAAGTGAGGGGTGGGGTCGCTCGGACTTGAACAAAATCCCCAACTATTGATGTGCACTGATCATGAACATATTCCCGTATCTCTAGCGACATTCCTCTTTATCATCCCGAAAGAGCACCTGATTGCTACCGTCACCTTTCATGGCGTTTAGAAAGATCTTTCCCTTTTGCGAAGTGCGAAGAGCGTCACTTTACGACCCCCAGACCGTACCCATTTCTTTAGAAATGTGCTCACCAAGCTTTCTTAAGATCTAGGGAAAAACCACCTCTCTTTTCAGAACTAGTGACTGTAAGCTCTGCCTGTTAGTCTAGAGCTTACCGTAGCTTACCGTAAGCAATCCTCTTACCGTTTGTCCAAGGTGCACTCGCCTCTTCTACCGATAAGCCTGGGCTCCGACTAGGTATGCTGGTGGGAGAGGTGAGTGCAAGTGGGAGCACAATCCCCAAATTAAATCATGGGCTTTTGGAGAAAAGTTCTGCATAATTCGAACACATCCTGCTCATAACAGGCACCTGTTCTACCTACATCGTCGATATTCCAACTATTTATTTATACCCGAACAGTCCTAGAGACATATCACTCGCTCTCTTACTGGGCTACCTCATACCATTCAGGAATTGCCCGCACAGTGTAGGTGTCCGTCTCAAGTCATCTCAAAAGCAGGTGTTCCACTTAGTAACGGCAGTTCCAAATATTATATGAGGCAAATAGAGACAAGATCTTCGGACACGTTTGAGATCTCCCAGGGATTTCGCACCCCCCCCCCCCCACAGTGAACGAATGGCCGCCCAACAGCTCCGAACCAGCTTTACTTTTCAGAAAGGTAAAGCATTCTGCAGAACAAATTCTTTCTTCCAAACATGAAATTCCCAACAGCTAATTTTCAACATGACGAATACATCACTGTCAGTTCCCTCATACCATAGGAGTCATGCGAAAAGCAGATAACTTTGGAGGGCGTAGTTCGGCGACGGGGAGGGGCCTTAGCACGGGGGAGGGACCTTCAACGCTTTCACTGCTTCACTAGTTCCGGTTTACAAGTCTCACTCTGGTGAAACCTGTGAACTCTTGTGAAGCTGGAGCAAGCTCGTCGAGCCACCATGAACCTGTCAACTCAAGAAAGGCTCTCTAGATGGGTCGACACGTCGATGGGAAGTAGCAAAAGTACAAAATGCCCCCACCCCACCCCTTCGCCGAACTGCTCCCTGGAGCTCTGATCCATCACAGTCTCTTGAATGTTTGAAGCGCTCGGGACTTTCCCCGCGAATATATGCATTCCATTGGTGCTCCTGAATAATAACAATCGGCATTGATCAAGCGTCTTTGGTAAGTGCAACGAATGATAGTTTCGTTAGAAGTCGATAAGAATTGGGACCCGTAATTATATCACTACGGAAATGTGGCGCCACATATCACATACACGGTCAAGGAGCCAGGATCGGCTCCCGTCTGGACCAATCAAACCTTCGATCTTCCTGGTATACTAAATTCACCGGAGATTGACTAGCTCCAGCATTCATACTTCGAATCAGTTAGGCCCTGTTGTGCGCGGCGTGCAAGTGACACCATTTGCAACGTCTCTGTCCCGCCTTCACCGCGACAAGGATGAACTGAACTACACTTGGTTTAGCCCCTTCACATGCCAGCAAAATTTTGAGTGGAAGTAGAATACGAGGCGCACTCCATTAATGTGCTGATCAATACCGACCAGGGTTCAGCACTGTTAAACCCATCAAGGGGTTCAAGAAACCGATCACAATCATTTTTAATGACTAAGGTGAGAAAGGTCATATTTAGTTCTGAAAGAAATATTTTCGACTGTTGATTTTTCTCGTTTCACGCGGGTCACTATCTTCCCCCCCCTAGCTTTGGCACAGCACAGCCTACTACTTCTAAAAGTTGATCAGATGTTCCTACCAGCTTTTTCTTCAAAGGTAAAGTCAAAAGGGTAGATAGGTTACGGAGCGGAGGGAGGGTGTACCGAGGAAAGCAGTACTCACCCCATCACCGAAGCCATCCCCATACTGAATCCTGACAATCACGTCGAACATTGGGGACAGGGCACCCAGCGGGGAGGGGTAGGTAGGGAGGATCGTATTTGGTCGTTAGAGAGAGAGGGGCCGTATTCGGTCTAAGGATGATTTCTCCTTTTCCACGGGCGCTATTCACATCGTTGGGAGAATTCCAATGAGGGGAGTTGTTTTGCTCCTTGTGAGAATGCTGGGAGTGGGGGTGCCGCGTTGCTCTGGTGCTACATACCCCCTCCCCCCCGGCTCGACGGCAAAGCGGAAGACTTTTGAGAAATAAGCGATGGGGAGCTTGGGAAGGTTGGGTTGGCAAGGAGGAAGACAGTAGGTACGATGGGAGAAGTTCATAGCAGAGGACGAATGTTGGGGGCCGTATGTTGGGTGTTTCGGGTTCCAAAAAGGACGTGGCCCGATCGGGGATTCCCAGCGAGGGAAAGAGTGCCGAAAAAATGGGAAGAAGTTGGGACAAATTAGGGCAATGGCAGGTAGGATGGAAGTTGCAGAAGGGTGGGAGGGTCGTACCACGGAGTTTCGAAGGGGTGTTATTTTTAGCAAACATTCCCCAACGGCAAGATGTGCCCTGATTCTAACACCGACAAATATGTTCTTTTTTTATCCGCCCCTTAATGAGAATTGTGAGGCACCAGCATTGTTCAGGTTTTCTTTATGCAAAAGTTCAATCGAGCAATAGCCCTGAGGACGAGGTAGTCCCAGGGAATTCGATCGATAAACCGTGCAGCTCATAGAAGTGCCCGTTCCCATTACACCATCTCTCTCAACACATGAATGTCCCTCACTTCCGAAAAATTCAATGCCGACGTCGAATCGATTCTATATTTAGACGAACCCTTGCAATTATTGATCGACTCACGCAACGTCATGCCAGAAATAAATTCATTACACAAATATTTCAGTAATCGATATAGAATATTCACCGCTGATCTTAAGCCAAATCGATCAGTCCACCAACATGCCAGAAAGCCCACAGGTATCGATAATGCCATGAATATTAGATTGAACAATAATGCTGCATTTGAATTACCATAGAAATCATTAGCGTAGAATGTAATAGGTGCATATGTAATCCAAGTCTGTAACTGGTATTTCTACATAAAATCGATTACCATCTAAAAACTACACACACATCACATCACTACAATCAGTAATCTAGTTATTACTTACATTTCCATTTGAAAAATTGACGAGACATGCAACAAGCAAATATAACCATCGTATTTTATACGTACGAAATTCAGATGCCATATTCTCTCCGGGTCTAAAATGTTACACAAGGGGTCGTTAATCGAGCATGACCACGGAAGCAGGCAGTGCTTATCGTTTTCCTTGTTAGGGAGCAGCACATTCCAGCTCCGCCCATCTGCTCCGTTCTCATATCGCGTTCCTGTCCAACTGAACCTTAATCAACTTCAACCTTAACTGAAATACATCATTATTAGTAATACTTTCAACTTTTTGCACCCTGCATATAAATGGTCCAAGGGCGAAAGAATTATTGAAATTTCATGCTCCTTGATCGATAGCGTTATCATCCCCTTACAATCGCACGCCTAATCGGCTCATAAATGTAGTTCGCAGTAACGCTATCGCATTTGCGACAGCATATTTATGACTTTCATTCACAGTAATCTGTCCTTTTAACACCAACCAGATCAAAACTTTTGGCGCCTTTTTGATCTCTCGGAACCGCCTCACCCATCGGACTCAGCACTTCCATGGCGCTCGTTTGCTCCCTAAAATTATTGAGAAAGTGACAACTAGCCTACTAGTAATGTACTTAGCGAGTGACAACTAACTACTTAATCAGCTAGCAGAGAATCACCTCAGAAAAAGTTCGCTAACTATTATGCGATTTTTGCCCGCGAAACTTTTTTCGCTGCGGGTGGCGACCATAAAGACCATTATTGATTTCCCGAGGTCAAGCTCACGCACTAGCATGACTCATGCAATAATGTGCTAACTTTAAGTCTATTTCATCATCAGTTTACCCTGTGACGTGACGCAAGAAAGCCCGCGAGACCGTGTAATCAATAACTGGTGCTATTCAACGTGAATGAAATTCTTTATTAATAATATGATACACTTACATTAAATAATTATATTTTATAACATCAAGCAGAAGTGGCTGAGCGTGGTTGGCACCTCTTATATCGCCTCGACCGGCAAGCTAGCAAGTTGTAATAGTTTCACCTGATGATAATACTCTGAACTATACAACCTACTACCTCATCGGTAGTATCGGCATACTGGCGGATTGGACGAAATGAATAGATAGATGGCCAGAATAGGTGATCGTGCACTACTAATCGTGCACAATGTGCGTTGAATTCCAAGATGATGACGATGTAGAACGTGCCAGTCGAGACATTTCAGTACACCCCTCCGTCCACCTGTAGCCGAGCCTGTGTATCACAATAACGAACACAAGTTCGGATCTACGGGTTGACGGTCAGAGCTGATGTACGTACATGACGAGGGCAACGACGGAAGGCACAATGACCGCCGGTCAGCAGCAAACATACATACATACACACACGCGCACATACATACACATTTAGCCACGCCCACGAAATGTCTGTGCTCTCCGGTCGTGCACATGGTATCTCGCTCAACATCTGCTTGTCTATGTCGTAAAGCACGCCGTTCTCTCACATTGTCCTTTAGGATCGGAAACGAGAGAGCACACCTGACCACGAGACATTAGACGGTTAAACAATTATCGAACAAATGAGTGGCCCTCCCTGCTCTCCGATCGTTCGTTCCGTCTCACACACCACACACCACCACCATCACCCCTCCCTTTGCATCTCCTATTCCCCTCGCCTCCTTTACGTTACGACTACAACAAGGACAGTGAGGGACTGCTGCTGCTGCTCCTGCTGTTAACTAGCGCTATGGCTGCGTATAGCGCGCGTGGTGACAGCGCAATTCCGCAGACTCGAGGCCGATGCCGGCCGCCCGCTGTTGCAACATCTTCGTATCGATCGCTCTATTAGTCGATATGAAATGCGACTAGCAAGCGAACGTAGCGCGCGACAAATTCACTGAAACGCTCGCACAGATCTTTAACCACTTACCACTCGATGAATTGACAAGTACAGACAATTGATTGGGATACAGTGAGAAACAAAATAGGGACAATGTAGCGAGACGAGCGGGTTATCACTGAAGGGGAACTTGGCACGTGAAGTGGCACGGTTTAGCATTCTGGCCATAATAAAGAATACAAAAGCGTGCAGAACGTGCAGCTAAAAGGAAGTGGACGATTTGAACAGCGCAGCGGACGAACAGGAAGAATGCATTGAGGATGGATGGCACTGCCGTGCACCGCCCCAAAGTGCATTCATCCCTCATCATTGTTGGTTGAGGAACAAACGATTACTAATCATTGCTAGTAAGATTCAATACGAGCGTCACAACCAGCGCATATCATTATTTGGGGATTTTGGTCGAGTTGTACGACCCCCTCCCTTCTTTTTTAGGGAAACCCCCTGGTTCCCTCCTCATCGAGCCGTCGAGCGGGGGCCCATAGTACACATGAAACAGGTAAAATCACGAGAAGTCAGACAAACTTCTTCAGAAGGGCAATACGACCTCCCCTTTTACAGCGTCCGTGAAACGAGAAGAATCGAGTCCCGAAGTGAATTTTTCCCAACCCAAATACGACCCCTCCCTGCTGCTGACTCCCCAACAACGATGTGAACTGGTCACAAAGGGGCGGGCATACCTTCTTGTTCTCAGTCATCATACGAATCCGTGACGAATCGTGATCTACCGATCAATGTGATTGTTTGAAGATCAACAACTGGGCCGGCACACCTCCCTCTTCCCGTTCATCCTCCGAATCCGCGAACAGTCGTGATCTACCGATCAATGTAACTTATGCTGGAATGTTTCCAGCATTTTTTTTTCAAACAACTAAAGATGTAAAAAAAACGCGATTGCACTGTCATGAACGAGCACACTTGAGAAGTAACAACTTGTACTTGTTAATTCTACAACTGTCATGTGAGCGGGAATCAAAGGGTTTCTGTTTCAGCCGATATTAGGTTGACGCTACCTCATTGGTCCGTTATTTTTGAGTGACCGATACGAGATGAGATCGTCACGTTTCCTCGTGAAAGGTTCTCCGTTTACCTCGGAAACGTTGATAAGTCTAAATCGTGCACCAATAAATAGATTTCTTAGGGGTATTACAAAAATTTCACATGTGAAAGTATGGCTTTCATAAAGATGCATCCGTTGAGGGAGCTGCTTCTCTGAAGAACTTCGCTGTATGGGACTTGCCCAGAAAATTTTGAAGGAGATGTGTAAGGATGATTGTGGCACTGCGACGGCATGTGACTTAAAGGTTCGTTCTGCACGTTATTCTGCCCGATTGAATCAGTATCGATCGATATGTAGCAAGCATCACTAAAGCCATCAGCTTTGGATCTTCCCATATCTTTTCGTTTTGTAAATCTTTCCTCTGATTAAATGCATTTTCCCTTTTCAATTTGTTGTATTTCCGGTAGGTAGCAGTACAGACCTCTGAATTATGCGTAATGGGACTATGAGGCCCACCACTCGGACAAGATGATAGCCTGAGCAGACTCTGAGTCCACGTCTCTGAGTTTCTTTCACACACTTGGCACACGTCCAATACACACCTGTATCACCTGTCGTCTCGTTGATCATCGACCTCCTCGAGCAAATGCCAGCAACGTCTCATTTCGTCCTTGCCACAAGTCAAGGCAGATTTTCCTCACCTGAGGGAGCGCCTCTTTATTATTGTGCAGAATTCAAGGAGAAAGCAAGGCGCGTCCTGTCGTTTGGAAATATTTTCGCTACATATATGCCCTCTCGAAAGTTCCTACTTTGATAGGACCCCCTTGCCCTCACTTCCCCATCTCCCATCCTACCAACTATTTTCATTGTTTCCGATTTTCCTCTCGAAAAACCTGCTGTCCAGAGGGGGTATATAGCGCACTTGGAAGCAGGGAAAACCGAGGAAAGTCAACAACCGAAACAGTTCTCTTAATAGGTAAATACGACCTCCCCTTCCCTCCCGACAAAACACAACCTTCCTCGCTGAGGATCCCAACGTACGACATGTCCTTGGAGAAAGGATGACCGGTGGGCACAGCCTTGGAATACCCAGCAGAAGATCGTATCACCCTCAATGATAGGGGTATAGATTATTGCCAAAGAGTGGGACTTCAAGAACCATTAGGGGAGAATATACCTTCTGGTACAATGTAAATTAAGCTACCAGACCCTCCCCCCTCCTCCCCCATTCTTCCCTTATAGGACTAGTTTTTTCGAGGGGCTAAGACACAACTACATTGATGTCAATGAAGTCGTACTAAAGGCAGCGATGCGCTTAGGTAGGGCACATTCTACGTTGGTTCCCCAGCTGGGAGTTCGTACGGGGTCGCTTGTGCGAGGAGGTCGTATAAGAGGAGGAACTTTGGAGAGGGTTGTATTTTGCGAAGAAATTCCCAAACGGCGGGACGTGTCCAGACCGATGTCCCGCTGAAAAAAGTAGTCAGCACTGACCAGATACATCATTTTATGGGAGTATCAGAGGCGGGGATGGGTGAATTCTGGCCCTCGGCGCGACGTGCTCTGCGAAACGGTGTCATGAGAAGAGGAAGAGGTTGCCCATACCGCCCCACCTTCCCCACACTGGCACAAGACGTGGCCAGGGAGGTAAGGCTTGTAGGTGGATGGTTTTGAACTTCAACGAGGGCGGAGTTACGCTTGAATAAGCAGTAGAGGAGGTAGGGGTCATGCTAAGCGCTCGACCCTGACCATCTGTCTTGTAGCTGTCATTGTGTCCAAAATATATGCAAGCCAGTACAGTAGCCCGTCACATTTTGAGGCCAGTTTGGTGAACCATTACGCTTACAAGTAATCTCCTAGGCAATCACGAAAGGTGAATTGTTGTCTTTTGTTAGTCAACCTTTGTTACGTGTTATGCGTTCAAGATCTATTCAAACCTGCAGGGTTGCTATTTGGCCCCTCACAGTTACTTGAAAAATCCTTTCAATGTGTTGTTATCTACACAAAGAAGTAAGCTACCAAATCATTGATATCATTGAGAATAGCTGAAAAGCATACAGTTATCGAACCAAATCTGAACTATGGAATGCGCTAGTGATAATACCGTCGTTGCCGCTACACCATTGCCGCGCAAATAAAGGACACAGTGCAGGGCGATCATATCGGCTGGCTGAGTACAGCATCGTCGGGAGAATCCTATCAGGGGGTCGTAAATAGTCGTTGGGGAGGGGGGACGTTGGGGCGGGGCTCAGCCCGTCCTGAAGAACAAAAAACGGACGACAGTCAAGTTTTGAACCATGTTCAACCACAGGATCTCATCCGTTTACCTTCCCACCTCCCCTTCCTTCTGAACGGCACATTTTTGGAGAGAAACGAGACCGGGAAATTAAGAGGTTGCAATACTAAAAGACGGTAGGAAGCGGGTCGCAGTGGAGGGAGAAATGAGGAGGAGTTTTTTCGGGGGGAGGTCTCTGACGTTACCATTTCTCCCAACGCGATGCTGTACCCTGTCTACCGAGGGAGTCAACCGTTGTGCTTCCCTCAGACGATGGTCCCTGCTGAAACTATGAGGAAGATGGGGTGCTAACGAGGCAGGCCAATAGTTGTCTTCTCTGTCTAGCGTGGACTGTGCCTTATTCTATTCTGCAACTACTCCCTCATCCTCGTATCAGAACGAAAACCGCCGACTACACGTGTTCACATGAATCTTCGTGGAAAGTTGTTCATGGAAAACTCTAGGGGATCACATCAAACACGAGTTGTCTCAGCAGGTGTCCGTTGCAGCCAAAATTTCGATTTTTGCTAACTGGACACTTCGCTGGGCCAAATGAAAGGATTGAGTTGACGTGGTCACCGTTCTTCAGTCAGCAGGGAAGCGTTTGATACTCGAGTTCAAATCAGAATTGTACAGAAGTTAG
>MU933065.1:0-15020 GCA_036418165.1 Cooperia oncophora | reverse complement strand
ATTTGCGTTGGGGATTAGTTGGGGAACACTCCGAACTGTTCGAAAGTCCGTTTTCTGTGTACGGTTTCAAGCGAGCGTGTTCGAATAGCCAGAAATACATGTAGAACGTATCCTGTGGTGGAGCAGGATGTGGTTTGTTTAGCGCCAATCATGCTAACTTTGGATGCGCCGCGCATTGAGGTCCGCGCAGAGGTGATGGGATGGTGCAATGTTTGAGCGTAATGTCTGTCCACGCGAGCAAATGTGTCTATAGGATTCAGGGAGGTCCATGGCGAACCTGTGCACTTGTTTACAGTGTTTTCCGTTGCGTATGATGGAGCGTGTCCCTGTCGACGCCGCCAGATTCGTGCTCCGCCAATTGCTGATTCCGATAAAGGAGACCAACTGCTGGAAAACGTCTGATACGAACGATATGGTAGTCCTGTCGTTTGTCGAAAAAACAGGTTGGCTCAGCGCCAAGCGCGATCGCGGACACGCCCCATCATCCGCAGCGAACCAGAGTATGAGTTGTACTGTTTAGTCACTTACGAGATGATGTTTTTATATTTCCAGTTATTTCAGATTAGTTTGATGAATGAAAGTTTTGTACTATTTTTTTACATATCCGAGTTCTCTACAAAGCAAGCTTCGCTGTACAGTACTCAGCACACTGACGCTCGTTACTGGCTACCGCACTCATTACGACCCCCCCCCTCTCCTGGCGGCCAAATACGACCCCCTGTTGGGGATTCCCCAACCAACGATGTGCCCTGCTCCAAGCTGCTCGAAAAGTCAGATGTCAAGCGTGCGGTGGGGGGAAAAGGAATTATATAGCCAATGTGAAACGGGAAAAACCGCGAAAAGTCAACAACCGAAAAATTTTTCCCAACGCGGCAAATTTCTCTCAAAGGCACATACGACCTCCTCCCTCTCCCAACAACGACCAAATACGACCCTACTTCCACAGCGGACAAGCACGACTCCCCCAAGTGTTTCACACAACAGTGCTGTACCCAGTCCCCTACTGATTGCGATGTTACGAACTATACGGGTTTGTATGACCCTCGCTGCACTTTTCTAAAATAGAAGAGCATTTTTTTTGAACACTTTTCGGGTTACCTAATACAAAATTTCTGGCGAAAGGCTTACAATAGACTAGGTTGAATAATTGCCTTCTCTTCGGGGTCGACCCAGTGTTGATGTGTGTTCTAGTACATCCTCCGCGCAGGTGTTAATTATGATTTCTAGAGCAATAAACTTGGCTAATGACGCCATTTTCATGTGTTGCGACTCGCACTCCCTCATGTTACGCTTCTTCTCGTGTCACTTCTCTACGCTGCTCTTGGAGGATGGATTAATCACTGTGATCAGGTACAGCGACCATACTATCGACGACACCATACTGTTAGAAAGGTATGTTGAAGGAATGTTTCCTGTTTCGAGGCAGTTTCAGTGTGGAGTGCCGGCACTAATCAGAAATAAACTATGCATCTATACCATGGATTCTGCTCCTTGCCATGTGCAAGATGAATGACCCCGCAGCTGTAGTAGCGTGCCACTTTCTCTGGTCAAACATGCACGGGAATAGAGCTGAAGGGTTCCGATGCCCGGAATACCGTCTCCTGACACCGCCAGCGCGGCCGGCTACGCGTCTGACTATAGGGTGCGCGGAGTCGGAAGAAGAAACCCTGTGTCACCATCCTCCACTCCTTTTCACGTGCCCTTTTGAGTGTAGGAAGTGACACGCTACTACAGCTTTACCTCGCACATGGCAACGACCGTTGTCGGAGATGAGTGTACACTTCGTTTTCAGTCACTGTCAGTGTTGAAGACTGGGCACGTCATTATTTGGAAAATTTTGATCCAGTCCGTACAACCGCCTCCCCAAAAAGATGGCTTGATATACTCCCTCCCCCGCCGCCGCGTGGTTCCATCCTCGTCGAGCTGTCAAGCGGGGCGGAGCACATATGAAGGGAGGAAAACCGAGACGAACCATTTCATAGACTCCCCCAATTTCCACCCACTTTCTCAGGAATTTCTCGAAAGTTTTCCCTACTTTTCCCCAAATGTTCGCTCTGAAGCGGGGAGGGGGAGGAGAGCACACGAAAAGTCCGCAACCTCTCTCAGTATGCCACAAAAAAGGGAATACGGCCCCCTCCAAACACAATACGACCACACTCCTTCTCAACGTCCCTGAAACAATACAAATCAACTATCAAAAAAATTTTTCTCCGAGATAATCTCTGCATTCCTACAATTCGTAATCGTCATACCTTGGTCAAGTGTGTTCTTTGCAGTCTCTAGGACTGTCCTACTTTCACGGCTTCACAGTAACTAACATCTGCGCTGCGGCCCTGATAAGTGAACTCCACAACTGTGCCACCCACCAAAACTCGAGGGCTGTTTTCTGTCACGAATTCACTTTCACATTATTTTTCCTTTTTTTTCCGCCATTGGATGGTATCACCACTAGATGACACCAAGAGAAGATCAGTAAGCCAGAGGTAGGATATCACTTTGCCGGCACAAAAACAGATCCGAAGAGCTGCCAGAGGTCCTTAGTTAGGATCTTCTTCATAATTTTTTTTGTGTTTTTTTCTCTCCTGGAGAGTCAATTAGCGACTCTTTGCAATCTCCACTATCCACGACATTTAGTCGCGTGGTTTTTTTCAAAACAGTGGGAATAGGAGTAAGAAGGAGGATTGAATTGAGGGTGTTGGCCGTCATAGTATAGCAGTAATAGTATAGCAGTACCCAAAACCCAATTTTGAAGCTGTTTTGTTATGATAACTGCTGTTTAACGCCGCAGTACGCGTTCCGAATGTTATCACAAGAATGCTGAGTTGTGGGCAAAAGTCGTGCCCCAGGCGGGAGTCGAACCCGCACCTCACGCTTTCCGGGCGAGTGCGCTATCCGTTACGCCACCAGGGCCGCTTTTACCCTTCAGCTTTGCGGTTTCATGCCGATATCTAACGATTACGCTGACAGGGCAGCGGCCAGCAGAGTTAAACAAGCTCGAGTGGCTGTAAGGTTACGGCAGTAAGCCGTTAAGCCAAGAAGGTAAAAAGCGGTCAGGGTGGCGTTAACGGATAGCGCACGCTCTCACCGCAAAGCCATGAGGTGAGGGTTCGCCTGCCCCTGGGTCACGAACTTTGGGCCCACACCACGCCTTCTTGTCGATCACTGGTATCACCTGTATCACCTGTGCTCCCGTTGATCATCGAGTTCCTCGAGCGGGCGCCAGTAACGTCTCCATTCGTCCCTGCAACGTGCAAGAGTTGCCCAATGAACTCTCTCAGCTCGAGGGACACGATGAACTTCGACCGTTCATACCAATTCAGTTCAGAAGCTTCACAAGACAATCTGACCATACGCGTAGCGCGGTCTTCCAGGCTTTCGGCCACTTGACGCCTCCGATCGTATCGCCAGTCGCGTAAATTGTCTCTGGTCCAGCGTCGTCTCTTCGCAATACGCATGGATGCACGTCCCCACAGCCCGTATCCTCGAAACCTGTAAATGCGCCCGGCGCTTCTCTCGTCTCTGATCTTCGATCGTCGGCGGAGTGCGGAGCTCCGGATTCCCTCTCTCACTTGCGTGTAGCGGGAAACTCCGAGCATCGCCCTTTCGATGGCGCGTTGAATAACACCGACCGCATGCTCATCCTGCTTTCGTAGAGTCCAAGTCTCTGAGGCGTACGTCAAGGCAGGAAGGACCGCGGAATCGAAAGGGGCACGGAGCTTGGTGTTCTTCGTCTTCTTCGCTACTCCCTCGATGTTCTTGAAGGCTCCCCAAGCCGCTCGCTTCCTCCTGCTCAGCTCTGGAGCTAGGTCATTCATCATATTGATTTCACGACCTAGGTACACATAGCTAGAGCATTCAGAGATGGTCGTTCCGTTGAGCGTGAATGGGGCATCAGATACCAATCCGTTTCTCATGAACATCGTCTTCGTTAGGTTCAGCCGTAGACCGATTCTTCCACACGCGCAGTCGAATTCAGCCAGCATTCGTTCCGCTTGCTCGATGTTTGGCGTTATCAAAACGATGTCGTCAGCAAAGCGGAGATGGTGTAGTTGCCGACCGTCGATCTTCACTCCCATGTCTTCCCATTCCAGTTGACGCATGACGTTCTCGAGAGAGGCGCTGAAGAGCTTGGGCGAGATGGTGTCGCCCTGTCGGACCCCTCTCTTCACATCAATGATGATCTCCTTGTAGAATGGTGAAATCTTGGTCGTGAAGTTGCTGTAGAGCTCACGAAGAATCCTGATGTACTGAGTAGGAATACCCTGGTTGCCCAGGGCTTCGATAACCGCTTCTGTCTCAACGGAGTCGAAGGCTTTCTTCAAGTCGATGAACGTGAGACATAACGGCATCTTGTACTCTCGCGATACTTCAATGAGCTTCGTTACCGTGTGGATGTGATCGATCGTGCTGAATCCTCTTCGAAACCCTGCTTGCTCGCATGGCTGTCCTTCGTCTAGTGTTCTGCCAATCCTGTTCAGGATGACTCGTGTGAAGAGTTTGTAGACTACAGACAGCAGGCAGATTGGGCGATAATTGCCAATGTCGTACAGGTCTCCCTTCTTGTACAGCAACACAGTCTTGCTGGTTTTCCACGAGGTGGGTACCTTGCATTCCGACAGGTAGCGCGTGAAGAGTCAGAGTTTTGACAAGAACTGGCGGAAGATTCTTCAGATGTTCGGGTCTGATCCTGTCGGGACCGGGTGCCGTACGATTCTTCACCGACGAGATGGCGTGTCGGACTTCGGAAGAGAGAACTGCAGGAACGACATATCCATCCTGCTCCAAGCGGTATGGTTGCAGGTGGACGTGGCTGTCAAAGAGATCCGAGTAGAAGTCGTGGATGACCTTCTCCATTGCCCTTCTGGATGCGGTGATTGTTCCCCGACGAGGGCGGTCATCTTGGTCTTACAGTTGGCGAAGTCGCGGCGGGCGTTGCGTATGCTCTTCCCAGCCTCTGCGGCTTCCACCAGTACTGCTGCTCTTCTCTCCTTGAGGTCTTCCTTTATCGCTTCCTCTGCATAGCTTCGCAAGCTCAGACGTCAGCTGGTAATTGCCTGCGGCTCGTGCGGCTCCACGTTGGCGAATCAGCTCGAGAGTTTCCAGAGATAGACGCTTCTTGGTAATCTTGGAACCCTCTGACTTCTTGGCGCAGTCGTGAAGATGTGCAACAAGCCTTTCGTATTCCTCGTCGATGTTGTCAATGACAGAATCCTCCCAGAGCCCAGCGAGAGAAGTGAAGTGATCCCAGTTGATGGTGGTCTTGGGGCTTCGCTTCTTGAACTTTGCGGCTCTCTCTCCTCGCATCGAAAAGCGGAATCTTGCGCGAAGGAGACGATGGTCGGATCCCGTGTAGAACTTAGGGACAACAGCGACATCGGTCAGGCAAAACCTTCGATTGATGATGTGGTCGATCTCGTTATGGAATTGTCCACCAGGAGACTCCCATGTCCAGCGTAGAGAGTAGGGCTTCTGGAACTGCGAGTTACCATGGATGGTGTGGGTCGACATGATAAACTCAGACAGCCTTTCACCCTGCTCATTCCACTCCGTTCCGTGAGTTCCGATGTGAAGTTCTTCAGCCGTTCTTCTTGGTCCGATCTTAGCGTTGAAATCACCGACGATGACCTTGAAGAAGGTATGATCTTCCTTGTAGAACTTCTCCAATTCCATATAGAACGCTTCGAGCTCATCCTCGTCGTAGCTTGATGTTGGTGCGTAGGCGACGAAGATTGTCAAAGCTGGAGTTGAACCACATCTTCTCAATCGCAAACGTCCGATTCGGGTCGTCAGACTTTCGTACGAATCGATGTTCATGGCCAAGTTGACGAGGACGCCCACACCGCCAACGCCTCTGCTGTCGCATGTTCCGAGGAACAGTTCTTCTCCAGTCTCGTATACGGCGTGTAGCGGGCGATGCCTCTCTCGGTCAGTCCGATGACGTCGTACTTGATCTTCCTGGCTTGCAACATCAGATCTTCGATGTGAGCTTCCGATGCAAGCGTCCGTGCGTTGAAAGTACAGATCGTCATCCTAGTCCTGGGCGACTTGAATCTCCATTGGCCCTGTGATTTTAGCAGCCTCGCCGAGTCCCAGCCGACGTCGCCCTGTCGGTGGTTCCCTCAGTTCAGGGGAATGAGGCCCATAACTGTTACTGTTTTCGGCGAGAAGAAATTTAACCACGCGTAGCTCGCCTCTGACGTGGCACCCTCCGCATTGGTACGTTTTTGGAACAGTCCAAAACCGTTCACCCCCACGCCACGATGAGGCTGCGGATAGGATTTGTGGGGGCTTCATGTGATAGTACCCAATATTTTGTGTGACCGAAAAGGTGTTTATTTTTTTTTTTTGTTTTTCGACACTGAACAAAAATCTGGTTATTTAGCGCTAAAACAAACTTCACGCGCTTTGTGGCTTCATTGAATTCGCCTCGAGGTCCAATCCTGGAGGAAAGGTTTACCCGTTTCGTTGACGACTTACACGAGATCTACGCAAGAACTCCTTTTCAGTGGAGCCGTGATTTCACCGTAAGCTATTGAGACAATTGCAATGTCAAATCCTTTTTATGAGGTCCAATATTGTGTCGTACAAGTGGAACTCTATAGCTGCTTTAGCGTCATAAATTAGCTCCCCAATATCCTTTCAGGGGTCCATACACAATCATCCGTTGTCTAATGTCACATGGAATCTGTTCTTCGCTGCCACAACACTCACATCCATAGGTAGGAGACTCATGCGATAGACAGAGCCTAAAAAAAGGCTGCATGCTTACACTAATAGTTTTCCTTCAGGTTACGGCACTGATGCTCCAGCCTCTCCTGTGGGACGAATATTTTGTCTTGTTTATTTGTTTTTTGGAATACCTCTCTATCTCATTACCCTTGCAGATCTGGTAAGTTGTTGTAAAACATTTTATTTAAAGGTAGTGTGCACAATGTCTGGGGACAGGCGGTTGCTGCCAACTCTATCGATGGGAGGGCTACGAGACGGTGTTTGGCCACACTCCTCTCAGTCCTTCCACCAGTCCTTCCAGAAGTTGGCAGCCACCACCCTCCCCCCATAAGGGTGCCTTTTTCGGAAAAGGCGCTGCGCAGCGCTTGTACAGGGTCGCGGAATTCCGTCCTGCCAGGCGTATCAATCCCATTTCGTCTTAGGGATCTATCGTGCTAACTGCCTTCAAGTGGCAGCAAGTCTCAAAGTGCAGGTTGTTGCTGAGAACTCATACGTTTTCGTTTGCGATTTCCATTGCTTCCGATCAAGATCAGGCGCATGCCGCGGAACCAGAAAAATGGAAGAATGTATCTGGAACGATCACTACTTGTGTATCGCAGGCACTCCATCCGGAAGGTGTTGAGGGTCAAAAGAGCAGCTGCCGTCACTTCCAAATAAAGTACGCAGCCACCTCCTCCCTATCACCGGGATATGAAGTGTAGATGTTGGCTCATCAGCTGGGATCGAACAGTGTACATGGAGTTTCATTGTCCAAAGATTGCGATGAGAAGCTGCAATGTCGTGACGCTCTTGGCAGCTCCCTAGTCAGTGCCTTATCGGTTCAGTGGCCTACATCTTCGGCTTTAGCATGTCGGCCTGCGTGAGCTTTACTGCTGCTGTGAATTCTATGATACAAAAGCTTCTTTTTGGAGGCACACAGACACATGATTTATTGTTTCGACTAACCGCAATTTTTATAACATCCTCAGTTGTCTGACGAATCTTTACCGTTCCTTTCATATGTTCGGGAGTTGCTCCTCTCTATTGCAGTCCTGTTCCAGTGATAAACAAGTATTCACAGAGGAAGAGATAGTATCAAATACTCACTACTGCTTCGGTGTCACACTGAAAACGTAAAACGAACAGTTTACTTGTACTTTTTCCAAGTAAGCTTTGGAATGATATCCACGGAGGTTTCAGAAGAAATATACAGGAGGGGCAGTGAAAAAGATTTTGCCTATTGCTTTGAAATTCTGTAAAACTCCATCGAGTTGAAGCTTTGCAAAGATACAAAGAGAACGAGCATAAGAAAAGAATGTTTCGCATATTGTCGAGTTCACAAGAACATTTCAGGCAAAATTCTGCACCGAATTCATGAACAAAATTTATATCGACATTATAAAATGCAAGTACAGAGTGAGGCGGAAATACAGGAGATGGAAGTATGGACGAGGTCGACGCGATTCCATCAAGATTGGGCAGGTGATCATTGCAGGCGGAGAAGACGAGGTGAGAGCTTTAATCAATTCGTCATTCTTCAAAAAATATCAGATTCGCGTCTGTTCAATGAGGTGCTCAGATCGCCTATAGCGAGCTGGAGCAATCATGCGTAAGCCTGAACCATCCGTAAAATATGACGTTGCGAACCATGTTGGGGATCGTGAGAGAGCTGTTGTTTAAGTTGACCGCACCACAGTGTGCTTCTGAGTGGGAAAAGCTGAGTTGACAGACTTATCTTGAGGAAAAAGGGATAAAGCTTCCAGACTGGCTCAATTCCCTCTCGGGGCATTCACGTCCACGTACTCTGCTACTACACAGAATCGTAAGACATGTGAGCAGCGGCTGATGTTCAAGTCAGTGTTCTGCCACCCCTCCCCCCAGGCAAGGAAGACTTGCTTGGCCAAAGCAGGACGCTACCAGAATCTCCGCCCTTTTTCTTTACTCGATTGTGCGTGCAGTTAACGGCGCTCAGGATACTGTATCGTGACTTGTGAAATGGGGTGTAGGTACGCCTCCCCCCCCCCCTCCGAGAGAGGGTGTCAGTACAACTCCCCCACATGAGTGACGGTCTCGGTACGACCCTTCTTCCTCAATAACTTTCCCACTTTTTCCAGTTTTCGTTTCCGTCGAGCAGGGGTTGGTCGTACCCCTCCACCCGCTCGACGGAAATGAATATCGAGAGCCGAGAGCCTGCCTGCTCCTGCTTATCGAGGAACATCTTGGGTATCTTCCGCCCTGGTACTCGTATCCACGTCTTCTGTCTGGGCTGCGTAAACTTCACATATGTGACTCGGCCAAAATGTCTTTTGCCCCTCCCCTCCTGTATAGTACACATGAAACAGTAAAAATCACGCAGAAGTCAACAACCGGAAAATTTTTTTCTCAACGCAGCATTCTCTTCAAACGCTCATGCGACCGCCCCTTCTCTCCCAGCGACCAAAGACCGTCCTTCCCCAGCTGAAAAGTACCTCCCCCCCTATTGTTTCCATACAACGATGCTGAACCGTGACGGCGCTACACCACTTCCGCCTCAGGACTTTTGGTGCTGTAGAGATGCACATGATATATGGAGAAGAGGCAATAACAAGACGACCTTACAAAATCCATTCCTGGAAATTTTTTGGATTTGTAGGCACGATCAATCGAAGGACAGGGATTTTATCTCTTGCATTCTATTCGAGATTCAGAAAAAAAAGACTTCGAGAGCATCAACCACATTACGAACAACTGAGCATATTTGATGTCCTCACTGCAATGCACTTTCAGGTGGCTGAATTCTTATGGACACATTTAGAACATGCTCAGTTCGTGGAAATCCCATTTCTTCTGATTATTGGTGAGTGACATAGGCTTAATGAAATGCCTTTTGATATTTGTAGCTCCCAAGCTTGGTGGTTCTATTATTGCTTGCGAAACTCTAGAAGAGTCAAAAACAAAACTCAAACCTGCACTTCCCAGTTTTGGCAAAAACGATGCTTACTTCTGTCTCGCTGTCGCTAGCTGCATTTTACGGAGAAAAGCATGGAGCGGTTTAGCTAAGGATAAGTAAATCTGATTGATGGTAATCGTGAATAAGTAAGGCGGTGAAAGCTTTCTAGAAGTGCGGCTAAGAAGGAGTGAAATAGTCGGCATTCACTAATACTCTCGAAAGGCGCCCGGTGCTATAATCAGTGGGAGCTTGAGCACATAGGGGAATCTTTGAGACGGTCTTTCTAGGGGTAAAATTACAAATAGGTAATCTGTTGAGAATTTCAGGTGTTTTGCTCGTCTATATTGCTTTTGCCTCGTACATAATTTCGATAATCGAAGGTTGGCGGATTTCTGATGGGTTCTACTTTATGATGATCAGCGTGTTAACAATTGGCTTTGGTGGTGAGTGGACTGAAAGCTGAAGAGAGGGCAATTCAAAATACTCACTAACTTAAACGAGCTTTGTCAACAGATCTTGTGCCTCGTAACGAAACTTTCATACTTCTGGTGTTGTTTCTGATACTTGTGGGTTTGGTACTTACGACGACTTGCATAGATGTCGTCGGAGCATACTATATTGATAGGCTGCACTTCTTCGGCAGAAGGCTGGACGACGTGAGTGTATTTCCGATCATTTCTAAAGGCGTAGCATTTACGTGTGAAGAAGCTGAGACTTTCATTCCCGTAATAGTCTTTTTTATTTTTGTCGAGTAGTCTTCTTTATTTTTAGTCGAGTATAAGATATGGGGGAATTTTGAGCATCACTGATGAGTATTGTGACCATGTTGTAGCACTTCTCACAAAGTCAGTACTTCCTTCTCCTACCACAACTCGCCTAACGACCTGCCATTCGAAACTGTTGTAATGATAAAGAGACATACATGAAGGATTTGGGAGCTAATACCCTACCTTCAAATAGCAGTGGCAGAGCCCTAGCTGGGCAACCTCTTTAACGTTCCCTGATGCTTAAAGGCAGTTGGCACGATAAATCCCCCAAGACGACTAGGATCAATACTCCTGGCAGGATAGAATTCCGCGACCCTGGGCAGGCGCTGCATAGCGGTTTCCCCGAGGAAGGTGCCCTTATAAGGGCCCTATCAAGCCACAACATTACGTCCCAAACGCCCGCCCGCCCACAAATGGACGACCGTTCCTGACGCTCTAATTGATTCATTTGCTAAGCAAATTATGAAGCGAAGGGATTGGTATGAAGCGGCCGTGATGCTGCATGCATATATGGGTACACATATGCAGCCGTATCTTCGGTAGCGGTGATTGGCAAGATGCCTACGGGAAACTCGTCCGAAATCGATTTTCAAGTCACTGAGAACGGAGGCTTTTTCTTCGCAGGATTTTCACTCCGTTCTTTCGCCATTTCCCCACTATATAGCGCCCTACTAGCATTTTAGGCCGAGCACCAAATCATCGTGCCAACTGCCTTTAAAATATGTCGCGGTGTTATCTTCAGTTGTACCAAAGTTGGGTCAGCTTCGGTTCACCCCTTCGGAATATTTCGTTTCCAGAGGACACTTAATTGACTGCTTCTCTTTCATTCTTGCATTTAGCTTGTTGTTGCTTGAGACAGCTTGTTGCAGGATCCTCTTTCTTGGCTAAAAGAAGTGCAACAGCGACGAATCGAGGCTATGAAGAGAGAAGCCATGCGTAAACTTTTCGAAACGGTCACTGCGCTGCATCACATCCGTTTCACAGGTATGTCACCATACCGATCTGATACTCGCTCATACAGTCCTCATCATTGCGGACCGGTGGGGCGTGTCAGCCAGAAGGAGTGCGCACACTGTTGAAGCCGTTCTCAGCCTTTTTTGTTGCAACGCGTATGCGACAAAAAGTGGTAGAAAACGAGTAATACGAAGGATATAATACAGTAATGCACTTGCCCGCTTCAAAAACTGGTGCAGAACGACTTTGCCAAACCGCACCAAACGCAGCCGCACTGCCACGCCCCACCGGTCCGCAATGATGAGGACTGTACCACCGTAATTTTTGCGTTCTTTGGAACATCTTCGCAGCATCTCTCGATGATCATTCAAAAGGTGAATTCCGTTCACAGAATCAGCTGTTACTGCTCCACTTAAAGGCAGGTGGCACAATTATTCTCCCAAACGTGTAGAACTGATAGATTCGGCTCCCCGCAGCAGGCGCTGCGTGGCATCTATTAACATACCGACCCGGACACCCCCCCCCCCACCGCCGCCCACAAATGGACGACCGTACCTGATGCTCGTATCGCTTCATTTGCGAAGTACAATATGAAGGCGAAGGGATATGAAGCGGCTGCGGTGCTGCATGGATATATGAGTAATGCAGCCGTATTTACCGTAGCGGTTCGCGATGCCAGCAGGGGACTCGTCCAAAATTGCTTTCCGAGTCGTGTAGAACAAAAGCTTCTTTTGATGACCGTTCCATCTCGCTTTTTCGCAAGTTCCCGCTATATAGCACCCCTGCTATCGTTTGAAGGCAGTTGGCACGATGGCTGTGCTCGGCCTAAAATGCTAGTCGCTATATAGTGGGGAAATGGCGAAAGAACGGAGTGAAACGGTCAAAATCCTGCGAAAAAAGAGCCTCCGTTCTCAATGTGTTAGAAATCAATTTTGGACGAGTTTCCTGTAGGCATCTTGCCAATAACCGCTACCGAAGGTACGGCTGCATATGTGTACTCATATATCCATGCAGCATCACGGCCGCTTCATACCAATCCCTTCGCTTCATAATTTGCTTAGCAAATGAATCGATTAGAGCGTCAGGAACGGTCGTCCATTTGTGGGCGGGCGGGCGTGGCGGGCGTTTGGGTCGTAAAGTTGTGGCTTGATAGGGCCCTTATAAGGGCACCTCCCTTGGAAAAGGCATTATGCAGCGCCTGCTCAGGGTCGCGGAATTCCGTCCTGCCAGGCGTATTAATCCTACTCGTCTTGGGATTTATCGTGCCAACTGCCTTTAGGACCAACTACCAAGTTGACGGGCCTTATTGCCCTTTGACCCGCAGTTCGCGCAAGAGAGTTTGGCGGCGTCGGTAACTACGACGCACCCGAGAGGTGTGGTCCTATAGCAAGCTCTTCAGAGCTGAAGGAAAACCCCTTTTTGTCGTCTCCTGCACCTCATCGCAAGCGTACGGTCTGCTGTTCTCATTTTTTCTATCTGTGGCTCCATTCTAGTTTTTGCAAAAAATTATCTAGCTAGTATACATACTCTCCTTATCCCTGAGACGGAGTATCCGTGGCATTTGAACATGGCATAGAAAGAGTTTCTCGTGGGAGATCTGTTTCGCGCAACTGTCATCTTCTTCTGTGTTGGGCAGAGACACGACCACAGCTGTGTCAGAATGAAAATATCTCCTCAAAAGCATAGCATACCGCCACGTTCATTGGAAGTTAAGTAGCCAACGCCCCTCATACTCAGGGATTCCAAGTGTACCGGCTTCTGTGGTTCAAAAGAGAAGGTTAAAGTACGTAATACGACCCCGGTCATGGTGATGTGTTTTCACATTGCTTATGCGCAATACGTGGAATGTAACATCCTCCCCTCCCACTAAGAAGAGCCCGTTGCGGCATCCCGTATCGGTAAACAATGATATTGCTCGTTTTTTAGACTCAAACACCTCGCGCAGAACGCGCCGGAGATGTTGCCAGGTTAGTTTATTCTTTGAAGATCACTTTTGCAAAAGTTTTTGTTCAAATCGCTTCCATTACAGCTTTTCAGACTTTGGCATAAGTTTTTGTTCAAATCGTTTCCCATTACCGTTTTTCAGACTGTCCAGGGAGCCCTAGGAATCTCATCGCTTCTCATGCAACAGCCGATTCAGTACTTTTGAGATGGAGTCCGCCACTATATGTGGACGAAGGGAAGCGCTATTGGTACACACTCACCTACAAGCCAAGGTTTATAGCTACAATGTCTCCAAAAAGCAGCTTTTTATAACCATATTATGCATCTACAAGCAGAAAATCCCATTTTGAAATTGCGGTAGGCCGTATTACAAGGCTTACGCTTTTCTATACTATCTACCATTCCTTCCCAGAGTCTCGTAGCTGCGGCCAGATGTCGACCGGAATTTTCCCCGGTGGTTACTTTTGATGTTGAGCCAATCCTCAAGAATCCTCGTTCAGCTCGGTAAAATTTAATGGATCCCTTGCACTGCTCTTAAACAATCAGATTTTATAAATAGCAGCCTCACATGGTTGGTCTTTGTATTCATTACTTCTATGTCGCTAACTTCATAAACTTCATATAGTGTCGGCTGATGTCAGTTGGATGTCTAAATGTGAGAGTGGTTTTATCTCTACATAGTCACTGCTGGGAGGACTAAATAGCAGAATTATGAAGAGAAATATAGTAAAATTGTCAGGTCGAAAGATAAATACACAGATTAAGAAACAAATAAGGGAATAAATAAACCACCACACTATTCGTTGTTTGCGAGAGAGATCGCTGGGGAAAACAGTTGTTCAGGGATTCTGGACCAACTTATTACGTTTAGGAGCTTATTTTACTTTACGCTGTAGAGATTGTTTTGTAGCCAGGGCGCATCCTTAGTTGGGGATTTTGGTCGAGGGGCGAGCCCCCCTCGAGGGTGGCTTAATGCAACCCCACTGGTTCCCCTCTCATCGAGCTGTCAGGGGGAGTATGTAGCGCATGTGAACCCGCACCCCCCTCTTCAAAGTGTCCCTGAAACAAGAAAAATCAACGACCAAAAACGTTATTCTCACACCAATTAGAACAAACCCTCTCCGCCCGCGCAACCAATCAGGACCTCCATTGTTGAGGAATGCCTTGCGGCGATGTGCCCTGTTCGTAAGCAGCTCCCCTTCTGACAAAACACACGCTCAGCAAGTAGTAAGTTGGCATCATTCTTCTCAGCCGAAAGATGGTAAATCCTTCACCGCGCAATTGTCAGTTTCATAGTCCCACCTGTATACACCACGATGCATCTGCGCCGTATGCACTACGGGTGCCGCAACTATTACAATGTGCGATAATTATCGCAGCAGGTTGACCTTCGCCTAATGCTGGATTTTGGTCTAATAGACAAGGTTACGACGGCAAATCATTTATCGCTAACGCTTACTCGCTGTCGTTGTGGGACTGTTGCAGGGTAAACCTAATGGGAAGTGCTCTTCTATCTGACTGGACCACAATGTGCTTACATATGGGTAGAGAGGTAAAATGGGCAGCAAAGTTTCGACTTCAGGCACTGCGAAAAGGAACTCTTAATTAACGTGCTAAAAGTAAGGAATAGCTCTCCGCCCAGCTGTACCAAATAAACTTCGCTCTCAGTGGAGCTTCTTCTCTAAATTCACACATGTTGACCTCTATGTGCATCCCTT
>MU933063.1:0-10704 GCA_036418165.1 Cooperia oncophora | reverse complement strand
CCGGCGAAGTTAGCTTATCGTCGTGGCGCTTTTATGAAACACCTCCGAATCGCGAAAGTTGGAAACCTGGCGGCAGATCGCAGTAGTGAGATTGAGCGGTGCTCAGACCCACTATTGTGCATTGAAGGGCTTCTACACGTCGTATGACCGAAAACTCTGTCTTCACCCGTCGAAATGAGTAGTCCTTTGTTGGTGGAGAGAACCTTATCCCGACCGTTCGATGAGCAAGGTGGCGAAAGCTAGTTCTAGTATGGTTCCCCTCTCCAAGCTGAACAAATTCTTTGGTCAAACTCTTACCATTTTATCCTAGCACACCTACCATCGGGTTTCTTCCGACAGTAAGTTAATTGATATTCATCTCAATGATGGAATTTTTCATATTCATGTCATTTTTTTCTAGCGTCCAAGGGTCCAGTCGTCTTCAACTCATTGAAAAAGCAACAACTCGTAATCGTACTCGAAGCTACGCCAGGAAACTCTAGACATCAGCTCGCATCAAAGGCTTTTGGCGTCATTTGCTTTGGGTTCAGGTTAATGTTCACATTTGTTACATGTATCATTTTCACGGGACGTTTCTAAACTGTATGAGAATTTTAGTGAAAGGAGTTGCTCCTGCGGGTTTCGAACAAGTTTGGAAACATACCTATTCTAATGGATTAGATGCAAGGAAACAGCTGTTGTGAGAAGACAAACTTATGCAATGAATGTTACTCTCCCATTGCGCACAAAGAGCTTATCATAATTCCGTCGAGTGATATCATGTTACCATTTCTCCTACCACTGAATCAATCATCATGTTCACACCATTGCTACAAACCAGGCAGTCTAAAAACATTCATGGGGAAGATGGGCAAGAGAGTCGTAATTTGCCGCTCGGCCGCGTGCGGCGATGGGCGCGGCGCTTCCTTAGCCTCGTGTTAACCTGTCGAATCGAGCCCGGACTTTCATGTGGACCCTGTATCGTGACATTTCATGCCATATTCGGTTCTGAGTTTGCCTGTTGTCGCCATTATCCTTGGACATCGTCACTTGCAGAAGCAGTTGTTGCACGCGCGCCACAGCGCGGGAATCACGATTCTCTTTCACATACTCCGCACAGTTCTTGAAGGCGCACACGAATCTTCAATGGAGGGTTCAGACTTCGCGATGGCAGTTCTCGGTCGCTCCTGGCCAAAAAGATACCAGAACTGTCAAAGCTTTGTGGCTTGAATGCTTCGAAAACCGCATAAATTTTTTCTGTGATCCGGAAGATTGCAGGCGGGCGGCGGACGGGGCCGGGGCGGGCGGCAATCGAAAGCAGATTTCGCTCCATAATCGATAAGCGGCATTGGATTCTGTATTCATTCTTTCTGTATTCAATCCTCTTCTCTTTTGTTCTCATATTTATCTGATAGTGAGCTCCTGTTTTCTACTTTATCACATTTTAATGTAGTTTTTGATACAGAAGACTGTGATAATTGGTTTTATTTATCGTTTTTGACTTTAATTATTTGGTTTCACAGTTGCTTGATGTTTGATGGCTTTTGCATCGATTTATGGAGCGAAATCTGCTTTTCGAGTTTGCCCAATCTTTGCTGGATCACAGGAAAAAAAATTTATGCCGGTTTTCGAGGCATTCACAGTCAACAAAGCTTTGACAGGTTCTTGTACTTTTTTGGCTAGGAGCGTATCAGTATTGATCTGCATTTGTCAGGCAGACCAAGAAAAAAATGGCCTTATCTCCCACAACAGGCACGCGAAGACTGTCTGGTCACCAATGCGTTAACACAAGGCAAACAAGAAGTTCCTTTATGGTTCTTGTGTCTCCGGTAAAAAAAAAACATGCGTGCTTGTTTTTAGGTGGCGCGAGTACTCTTTGGGTGTTTTTTGCAGAAAATGCTTAATAGGACAGAAGGACACTTTCACGCTTAACGCAGCACCAGAAAAATAGTGACTAATGAAGTAACTGTCAAGGATGTCGCCAGAATCACTTACAGCTGTATCAGTCTCACCTTTCCGTGAATTTCTCAAGAAACTCCAGCAACCTTCCCACTTTTCTCTGTAAGCAACTCTAATCATCCTAACGTTGGAAATAGCAGTACGTATTCGAACGGCGCTTGTAGCGCTACGCTTGATTAGCGCGACGCATCAAGTTGAACGCGGCTTTGAAGACAGGCCCCCGCGCTAAGTAGATATGGTTCATCCTTTTGGGCAGGTTTAGTTCAGAACGAAAGCTAGATAACTGCCACCTCGCGATCCTCAGCGATGCGGAGCGAGGCTCAGAACGGATCAAGTTTAGTTATACGCCTCCATTTGGACCGCCTCGACTAGTTTAGCTGCCCTCTGACGGCGGAGCGTCAGTTTTCTTGTTGGGACATCAATCATTAACGGTAAGTGCATGTGTTTTTTTGCTGACGCGATCTCGTAAATAATTCTGCTCTCCTTCATCACATTTTATTCATTGGGAGCACGTACAGTCAACAGCAACCCATCTCGTAAGGTAAAACGCGTAAAAATCACGAATGATGCAATTTCTGTGGTGCAAAAGCTCGACGCACTTCACTACACTAAAACATGCTCGCTACCGTAACCCTAAGTTCGGACGCCGGCTTTTAAATGTTTCCTTTTCAAGAGTTTTTCCTCTATGTTTCTGTTGTTTTTTGTTTTCTTTTCTTCGCATTCGATGATATCCACTACTGGGAGATGTGACAAAGTGATTTGTGAGCCAGGGCTTGCACAGAGACCGCAGGGAGGTGTGACTGTCAGGTCGCGATTTTGTTTATGGTGTTCTTGAGGGCTCTTGTTTCTTTTTTCCTTCATTGAGGAATTACTTATCAGCTACTGTTAGTAATTGATCAGCAATTATCCTTGACACTGTTATCGCGGGAGCTGTCTTTAAGCTGCCTTACTAACTCGAGATCGCTTGCCTGTTTCAAATGGCTGCAAGCACTGTTGATTCAGGTTCTTGACACGAGTGCTAGAGAGAGTACATCTATTCTACTCTCTTACTGATTAATGAGACGGACCATAGCTTTGGGACCCTTCTATTCTGAGCTAGCCCTATTCATTACACCTCTCCCCTGTAATAGAGCACTACTTTGGTGGTAGCTGTTCTGCTTGCGTGGCGCGCCTGCTATTACTTCTGTTTGATTTGGTGATAGCAAAAGGACTGACTGTTTAATGTACCGTTTACTTATGGAATTGTATTTTTTGCTTAAAGCTTGATTCTGTTAATTATTATTTTATATTTATACTAATTCACAGTTCGACTCATCGAGTCAAAACAGCTTATATGCTATAGTCTGTTTGGCTTGTTTTACGAACATGTTGTCTGCCACTGCTATGCAAGAAGAAAAGCGTAGCTGTTCACAAAGCTGTCTCGCGACGCGATCCAATGATTACAGAAGCAGTCAGCACTGACAATGAGTGTTCTGGTAACGCTGCCAGCATAGGATCACGCAAATGTTCGGAAAAGTAATCACAACCAGTATCACGTGGTCTCTCAGCCAGTTGCTCGTGTTCGATGAAAGGAAAATCGTCGCTTCTCCGTCACTTTTCGCTTCTCCAGTGTGCTTGTGCATAAGAGGAACAAAGAAATTGCAAATCATTTATTTAAATGTAAATTAGTAATGTGGAGTTTATTTTTTTATTACAGTAACGTTGTAATTGAAGTGGAAAACTGTGCTTGAATCCTTCACCAATCACCTCTTCGACCGCTCTGCAACACACCGATAAATGTCTTGTTTCCGTACTTCACCCCAAATATCAGAATCGCGCGAAGTTCTTTATACAGATTGAGCCGGTAGTCGAGTGGGTTGCTGTGGCTGCGCTCCACCTCGCTTCCCTCCACTTCCCTTAACACGCCCTATCGTTTGCACTGATAATGGCTGTACTCTGTGAGACAATCGGATTTTAACTATCTGACCTCTGACGTGAGGAAAGTTTTCTCGAAGATTAGGCCCCGTTTTACATGGATCTCTAACAGGAATATCCCTACGAACATCGATCAGGCCAAGTTTACAAATTTTGATCCAGACTTCTGAAAAACGCGTCAGCGCGTAAGTGCAGACATGATCCATGTAAACGGTAGACTTGCGACGCGGCGCGGATCGCGGAGCACCCAGGTCGCTTTTTCCCACCGGCGATGTCATCCTGAGCCTGAAACTGACTTATCATGCCTCCGTCACACGCGCTATCGTTTTCAGGGATCAAGAATCTAAGTTGGTTATGAAGGAATCTGAAGTCTAGTTTCCGCCAGCGCATACAAAAGAAACACTCACTAAATTTTGATCTTCTGCCAAACACTGGCTTTGTTCTAATTTCTACATCCTTGAAATCGTCCTTCTCCCGGCGTGAATCAATATCGATTTGTGTGATAGTCAATTCAGCCGTTGCTCCGTCTTTTTTCACGGGTTCTTTCGGACTCTTCATAGCAGGGCTCACTCCTTTCGAAGAACAAGACGATGGGATTTCCTTCTCACTCTTCTTTGCAGTTTCCTTACTAAGAGGTGCAACTACTTCCTTAGCCTTTTTGGATTCTGCAGACTGCACCTCTTTCGTTTTACTTTCGGGAGATTTGCCGGTATCTGGCTTCTTAGATTCATCCTTGGGCTTGGCTGCCACATCTATTTCAATCGTCGCCGTAGTTTTTCCTTCACTGATCTGGAAAAATATCTGAGTAAAGAAAGTCCCATAGTTGAATCAAAATCACAACTTTTTTTCAAAATTCGTCAAAAGGTACACGTGCTTGAAGACCGAATGAACGCTCACTCCTGACATTCCTTGCCACACGCGAGGGGAACGGGTTGACAGCTGTACAACCGTGACACTTTCAGCCCTTAAAAGCGCGCGCTCATGTGGTTGGAGGGTAGTCGTAGCTCGACGAAGATGGCATCTATGCACGAGCTGTTTCCAAGGAGCACCCATTACGTCGATATCAGAATCTCGCGAAGGTACGCAGCCAAAAAGCGAACATAGCAGTCAAACCAGAGAAAAAGCGAACGTCAATGGGCACAAGCAAGAAGCGCGTTTTGCTTTGGCTAGACCGTGCGGCATGTTACGTGTCTGCGCGTTTTGCCTGCAGGCGGAGACACACGCGGCGCCAGCTGACCCTACCCACCACCGTCTTTTCTTCGCACTGACGAGAGACGGAGATGGTGCAGTGGCAAGTGGCACATTTGCCACGCGCCGAACCGTGGGTTAAATCTTGAATGGGTTCCTTCCCTCAGGCCAATCAAGCCCACTACCCTGCGAGGACGGTAACTTGGTACCACAGTGGTCTGGGAGGATAAGAACACTGATTCGTCCATCGGCTGCCCGCTTTCCAATTCATGTAATAAGGTCTGCAAAAAGACGAACTAGAGATTCTGAATGGAAGTAAAATCTGCCGCATCTCAAAGGAAGTTGATCAGGGCCAGAGCTATCCTGTTGCCTTTATCAAGTGACGGAAGTGGTACAATAGAGCTGATAATCTGTTCACCGCGCACCTGCACATTTCAAAGGACCAGGAATATTTAGTGTAAGCGTACTGTATGCGTATATTCAAGAGCTCACTGCTTGTGATGCGTGATCATCTGCAGCATCAGTTTGTCACCTGCATCCCTGTTGCTAGCGCTTCCAAATCCGCCACTATCTAAAATATTTTGCCTTACAAAACGAAGAAGAATGTTCAATTACGGATACCTCAAGACAGCGGGTGACTAGAGCTCTGAGATCACTGAGCTGCTCCTCTGAGTTAGAAGCCCTGACTTTTTCTTAAGGTCCTTATTTTTGTAAACGAGAAGGCAGAGTGTCCATGGCGGATACAGAATTTCTGTTCAAAAAAGAGGTATCAGAAGCGCAGCTCAACTGCTAATTGCTAACGATTGCACGTTGTTAACGACCTACCGGTCTTAGTTACCCGAAGGGGCGATTCCTATTCCGCCAGATATGTACTGGACCTGACGCCCTTCCAAGCTCTACGAGAGTTGCTTCTTATGAACAATGATCCTCGCAAAATGGCGAGGGACTTGGCAGAAATCATGCAAATACTTCTATGATGCCACTGATTATAATGTGCAATGTTGCATTTAAAGTCGTGAAACTCGTGGAACTCCGGGGCGTACGGTCCAATTCGGGGCAAGAGCGACAGGCCATTTTTGCATCCTTCACACTATTCTGAGGCGGTCTCAAAAAGCATCTCCACTCGACCACGAATCTATTTCTGCAGCTCCCACAGTTCGTTTCAATGCAAGAAAAAGGCCCGACAAAAAAGCTCAGTTTCTCGATGCGACAACTTTACCGTCAGGACCCAAAAGTAGTAAAACCTACACATCAGCGGTATAACAGCTTCAGAAACTTGTAAAGCCTTCGGCCTAGCGGTTCATTGCCAATATCTAACGATTACGGCTGACCGGCTCACCAAGTTAAACGTGTGAGTGCTGTAAGGCTAACGGCATAAAAGCCGTTAAGCTGAGAGGGTAAAAGCGGCCCTGGTGGCGTAACGGATAGCGCACTCGCCCGGAAAGCGTGAGGTGCGGGTTCGACTCCCGCCTGGGGTTCGACTTTTGCCCATAACTCAGCATTCTTGTGATAACATTCGGAACGCGAACTGCGGCGTTAAACAGCAGTTATCATAACAAAACAGCTTCAAAAACTATTCACACAATCTGGATTCACATTCCCGTACTGAAGCCATTCATCCGTCAAAAAGCCTAGCCGTATGTAACGATATCTGTCGTACTGTATTCGTCGTATATCTTATATTTGAAACTGACCGAAGAAAAATCGGGTCTTGTCAGGGTCTTTACACATAAGCTTCTTTCGCTTGACAAAATTCACGTCACGTATGTCTGGAGCAGAGCGTCGGAAATTGATTTCACGTTTACCCCTCACAAGTCTGAAGAACAATAAGGCTATCAGATTTCCTTCTCTTATTCAGAGGAGCAGTCCCGTGTTGTTTAGTAATGGCAGACGCCTCCCTGAAACAAGTAGATCCGGTCCCGTAAGCACTAGAGATATATCACTCTGCAGGAGTTACGTGCTAGCGCGGGGAGGCGCCACGAAAGCAAACCCCCTGCCAACATCCCCGTTCACACCCAGCGTCAACTTCTGAAACTCAGGCACATTATAGCTTGAACAGGCACTGACCATCTTTTTTACAACACTGTTTCTCAGATCGTCATATGGACCAATTGCAGCAAATATTTCGTAGGTTAGGACCTTAACATAATTGGTGTTTTCAATGACTCCTGTGAGAAATGGACTCCTGTGAGAAAAGTTAGAAAGTACCCCAAACGTGTAAACATCCGTCTTTTGGGTGAAGGTGAACGTTAGAATGCTCTCGGGCGCCATCCATTTGATAGGCATCTTCTGTGCACTTTTCATTTTGTAAACGCTACCATTTCGCGATAAACCAAAGTCTGAGATTTTCACCTGGAAAGCTGTCCACTGACATGTGCTCAGTGTACGAAAAAAATTTCCAAAAAACTTTTTGCTGGGTTTAAACTGCTGGCAAAAGCACAAATGGGAATCATCTAGTTCATTGTGTAGTTGAAAACGCGACAATCAAATGGGGCGGTGTCAGTAGAGGGTGGAACCAACCCCCCGCTCAGCGAAAAACGCTGCGTGCGCCTTCATTCCTTCCTTCCTGAATACCACCCCGACTAATTACCATGATCTGAGAAGAAGAGAACTTGTTGGCTCAACAAATCTTCTGGAGTGCTGAGCGTGGCCGTCCGAAGATGAACGTATTTAAGTGTTCTCGCCTAATACAGTAGGAATCTTTTCCTTACCGTATGACTCCGATCGTAGAGACAATTTCTTGCCGCAAGATCCTGTGTATGATGTTTGCTTTGTGAATGTAGTCCATTCCAGATGCAATCCCTATCATCATTGCTATTCTTTCCTCCTTGGTGATCTTGGCATGTTTTCTTTTCAAATACACATCGAGAGCGCCACCTGAATGCTGTGCTGAACAGAGCAGGAAGGGACTAAAGCTATAGAGGGATATTTCCTCCTAGATTTTGCTTTTCTGATGAACTCTCATTCAGAATCAATCGGGTCGGGGGAAGCTCTTTAAAGACATACCGTACGCTTATCTTCAAAGATATGGTTCACGCCATGCGCGAGGTGGATGGTTCGCACATGCAGCAGCGTGCCGTTTCAGCATCGTTTCTCCACTCAAACGAGGCTGAGTAGTGGGAATAGCCTTATATCGTACTAGACTTCACCCAACGCCAAACCAGCGGTCGCAACGCGGTTCACGACGAGACACACGTGTAACTAGTCAGGCGCTTTACTTGCCTGAGCCCTCACTCTAGTTATACTCATGCCTCTTTCCTGTCTGTTATATACGTTCGGATGCAGAGGTGGTGTAGTGAAAAGTGCCGCTTGCGCGGTTCTAAGTTTGACACCCGGTCGACTCCCGCCCAGGTCAGCCAAGCCTTCTAGGCCCCGCGGACGGTAAAGTGGTTCCAGATTCATCTGCGAGGATAAGATCACTGGCTTGTACGTCTGCCCGCTGCAAGTCATTGTAGGAGACACATAGTAACTACCAATAACCGGATCGATTTGATGACACATGACAGAATGCACGCCGCATCTCAAAAAGGAATTGATTTGGTTGTTCTCAAAATTCAGCCGTGGTAGGCATTTGGTCGTTCACGTTGCTCGCTGTGTAGCCTCGGCGTCGACACGCATATGGGCATATTGTAGATAGCAGGTGAAATTCAGATCGGCGCCGTGGTACAACTACTCTCCAGCCCCGGTGACATTTTTGAGAGGAAAATTTGACACGCCACGCAGCTACGGGACTATTCATCTCGCACATGGCATGGGTCCAGTGAGGAGGTGAGTGTACGTTTCGTCTCTGAATACTGAAAGGCAACCAATGAAGATCATGTGGAAGGAAAGCTCATTGGAAAACTCTTTTAGCAAAATCGCGAAATTAATGCTCGGTCAGAAGCTATAGTCAGGAAAGTCCTGATCGGAAAGAAATTTTTCAGTTACTGATGTGAGTGTCTGCAAAACGATGGAAGCCGCTGAGGTGAGATATGTGATTTTTCCATCAAAAAATTGTAATTTCTCCCCGACGGGAACAAGGAACACTACCTGAAACATATTCCAGCAGGATGTATAGTGGGTGGTCGATAAGTACAACACCTATCATAGCAACAACGTTGACGTGATGAAGGTCACGCATTATTCGTGCTTCTTTCATAATTTCTCGTATAAGCTCTCGAGTAAGGAGGCTTGTCATAGTCAGCTAAATACAAATACTAGTAAAGTCCTTATTTTCGAGTCTATTATTTGGAAAACTCGTTTCTGGAGCACAGGATCTGATGGTACTACATTCGATATTGCCCTCGACAGCTCTCTTCAAATTGTCATCGAGTCCATCGACGGGGCCATAGAATCTGAGAGACTGCGAAAACGTGGTTCGAAGCAACTACTTTATCTTTTGGCGTTCGTCCCACTCGGTAGGGAGGGGAGAGGCTGCTGTCCTGATATAATGATGCTACTCCTGAACGGATGCCTTATCGAGGGGGCACTTGACGGTACACTCCGCCCATCAGAGGGCGGGCCTCAGCGCAGCACAGACTTGCCCAGCTCTCGCCAGATATTTTTCTTTGCGATCACGTTTTCCGATCTCCAAACTCTTTCAGGAGCTAGCTATGGATTCTCCAGCAGATCCGCCCATCCCTAGTACGGTCCGCCCATCAGGAGGATAGTTTATCGATCCCGCCGTAGACCCTTTGATGACCTCACTCTACTTTTTCCCGGTGTCTAAGCAGCTCTGGAACCGGTTCGTGAATTTTCGACTTTCGCTCCGCCCATCTCAGCGCACGTCCTCTACAGCGGGAGAGTCTGCCTCCTCCCCTCAATAAGAGCCGCTTGCTAACCTCAGCCCACTTTACCCCCATCTCAGAACTGCTCTGGACTGAGTCATGAAGTTAGTCTGCGACACCAGTCATTTTCAGCGTATTTCCCGAGCAGTGTAGGCAGGGCTTAGCATGAGTCAATTGTAATCAGTTCATTTTGTCCCACCCATCCCAATCTTCACCTGACCTCTCCAAGTTCTCTTTAGTACAACCGAGTTTCCGGAGAGATGGACAGAAGGGGAGATGGACGGACCGACAGATAGACGTAGCGAATTGTATATGGAGAGTAACCTAAGACTTACTAGCCGTTGCTTCTGGAACAAATTTATCGTAAGAATTATCGCTACTGCGAGCCGCTTTACTAAGGTTTTCTGTCAGGTTCCACCAGCTTCAAGCTTGTTAGTAACGGGCAGCTTTGTTCGCAAGAGAGTTCCACCTCTAAACAACTACCAGTTTGGCTACGCACATTGTCGCGTGCGCCACACGGTAGCCCTCACTGAGTACAGGTGTGTAGGCACATTGTCGTGTGCACTACGCGGTAGCCTCGACTGAGTAGAAGTAGCTGATGGGATACTGCATCTTGTATCGCATGTAGCTGCCAAGTCCGCTATCACATGTAGTGGTTCCTGATTTTCTAGTCCCAGAGTTTCAAGCAAGAAACAGGAGCAATCAATCCTCTAGTGAGGGTCCAGACCATATACAGGGGAGCAATAAAAAAGTCACTTTTCTTCCTTGACTTTCGAGGCGCTATAAGTTACACTTTATTGAATTCTGATCGGACATTTCCACCACCATATTAAAGAGCATATTAAATACTATCATGACACTCCGCCACAGCCTTCTGGACGAGCGCCATCGAGAGATT
>MU933061.1:0-12329 GCA_036418165.1 Cooperia oncophora | reverse complement strand
AGTTTTCTTGCTTGTTTTTCATTCTTTCTTTTTTTATTTGACTTATTCTTCATTACAGAGTCTTTGTTAAGTCCTTCTGCATGATGAGAACGTTACGTAGCAATTCTTTTTTCAGAGGGTGCATCCTTTAGTTAGCGCTTCCATCTCTGGCTCTTTTGCTAGACGCCTACTCTGCTTGCCACTGTGCCTTGTTGTCCCTCTACGTCGCTTACCATAGCTTCTTGTTTCTGTTGCAGCGTGTATTTTACTAACACTTTTATTCAAATGACTTTCTTTGTGCTTTATGATGTGACTCCTTGTGCTTTAAAATATGTATTTGTCAGTCTACTGCCGAACCCAGTTCATAGAGTTGTCACTAACAGCTTACCTTTTTCGGCTTTTTTACAAAGATACCATTGGAACTTTTCATTTTCTCTTCATATGCCTACTATCAATAAACAAGTAGATCATATGTCATCCATCTTCGAGGTTTCTAAGTTCACTTACGTTTGGTAACTTTATATTATCTACGAGCACACGTCCAGCTGCCACGGCAGCAGCTCGTGCAATGGCTCGGAGTGTACCGAGTGGTTGTCTTATATATGCTGTTATCACAATCAAAACATTGGATTGATACATCTGCACCGATGGGTTCCCGGTTTGGCTAGCGGTCGTTTTCTTCTTTCACTAACGTGTTTAAACTTCGTAAAGCATTTTGCGGTACGGACAAATAATACAAACGACATACAGTCGTCATCCTTGCACTTGATAGGGGCGTGTCGGCGAGAAGGAGCGTGCACACTGTTTGAAGCCTTCTCAGCCTTTTCGTTGAAACGCGTATGCGACAAAAAGTGATAGAAAACGAGTAACACGAAGGATATAATACAGTAATGTCACTTCTCTGGTTCAACGATTGGTGCAGTACGGGTGCTGACGACCGCGCCGCACGCAGCCGCACTGACATTGACTATCAAGTGCAAGGATGACGACTGTACATACCTACATTACCGACAAACCGACACACAAAGTTTCTGCTTTATAGAATGTAAGGATTAAATGATTGGAGGATAAACGTTTCATCGCGTAATCTCTTAGTGGTAATACCTTGTATGGTGGACACGCTTTCTACTTCCATTCAGAGTTTAATTGAAGGTGATGTGGCCTATGCAGTGACATACGTGAGCCAGCCGATGTGCAGGCCAGTGTTTGTTTCTCCCAGACGAATCTGGTAACGAGTTACCGTCTCTGGAGGGTAGAAGGCTGGATGGCCTGGGCGGCGTCTACCCGGGATTTGAGCCCAGGACCGCGCGAGTTAGGCGCGCCACTTCTCCCTAGACAGCCTCCACTCGCATCCTTAAACTTTACTTATTCCTTTTCTTTACTTAGGCGCCAGTTCGCGACGAATGGTGGTTCGAGCAATTTGTGTCCACTTTTCATTTCATCTGTCCCATCGACGTGTCGACCGACTAATAGCCTTTTCGAGTGACGGTTTTTACGTGATGGCTTGACGTGCTTGCTCCTTCACAAGAGTTCACTGGTTTCGCCAGAGTGAGACCTGTAAACCGGAACTAAGGAAGCAGTGATAGTACAAAATTGCCCCCTTCCCCTCCCCGCCAGTCGCCGAATTGCCCCCTTTACTTATTTACTTACTTGTTCATTTATACAACGAAAAAAAGCGCTGAATTCAATAGCGATTTCAGATGATCGCCTGCGAACTATGCTTTCTATTCTTCCTTCATCTATTCAAAATATTTCTTCAAGTAGAAAAAAAATAATAAACGTATAAAGGAATAAAATAAAATAAGCAAATAAAATTAGAGTGAGAGTGAACGAAGACTAAACATTATTAACTATTTGTTTAGCTATTCATTTGTTTCTTCCATGTTTGCTGCCGGACCATACAACAGCGATTTTACATAATTCCAATGTAAACCCCTACAAGTTTTTCTCACTTATGTACTGTTTTCAAGTAAATAGGGTAGACTTAAGAACAAAAATAAATAGCTTATCAGGTAGTCTCTGACTAACTCCTGGTCGTTCCCTATAAATGCTATTTACTAGTGACCGCCGGCTGCCTCCAAGGGGAATTCGTCGCCGAACAAGCGTTGCCACGGGAACGGCACCCCATCGAAGCGCCGTGGTTCTTAGGGTCGTTCCGGAGCTGGATCATTGCCTTTTCTGTCATTATTTTCTAATTCAGTATTCATTCTAGACAAATAGTATTAGCGGTAGAGTATGCCTATCAGTTATCTTTATTGGAACCGTGTAAATTTTTTTATTGACAGCTGTCGTAGTGTTGCTCCCACGTAAAACATAGATATCTCTCCCAAAAGTAGAGAGGTCGGGAGCAGTTCGGCTTGGTGGGATCATCAAAAGAAATTTAGCGGAGTCTGTACAGGTCTTGGGAACTTGTAAAGTCTTGTAACTAAAGTAGCCCACTTGTACCATCTCACAGCTTCACAAGAGTTCACAGGTTTCGACAAGATAAGACCTGTAAATAACATGAACTGGCAAGGGAACTAATAAATGTGCAATGTGCCCCTCCCAAGCCTAATGGCGCTAAACGTCGTATCACTCTCGTGGATTAACTAAAACTGACATCTACAGGGGGGACCAAAAAAAAGTCACTTTTTTTCATTGACTTTCGAGGCGTCATACGTGACACTTTATTGAAATTCTGATCGGACATTTTTACCACCATATTAAAAGCATATTAAATACTATCAGGACAGCTCCGCCACAGGCCTTGCGACGAGCGCCTACGGAGAGATGCTTGGCACGCGACCACGAGTTTGGTGGCCTGGAGTATCACGAGCGATAGTCGATTTCTTCGCCCATTCTAGGACCACGCCTTTGAACTCGCGGGTAATGAGGATCCAGAGTAAAAGGTGACTACTGATATTCCGGATCTTCTTCAGCGTAGTCTCGTATCCACGTCCGCCTGTCTGCGCGCTCGCGAAAGACTTTGGCTGGTATGGGACTCGTTAAGTGACTTTTTTCTGCCCCGCCCCTCTGATAAGGCATAAGAGAGGCCTTCCGTGGTACGCGAGTTGGAAGTAGCGCTACTGGATTTCGTGAGTAGATTCTGGAGCAGCTCAGCAGTTAGAACTACTGCGTTGATGATTCGCAGTGAGAAGCCAATGGCCCGAAGCGACGATGTTGCCACCGGGCCAAACCAGCATCAAGAAGAGGACCGTTACCTCCAATTCAAACCAGTGAGAATCCGACAGATTTCTTAGTTTCTTTATTTTGCTCCCACTAATTTCAGAGCGACGGATGTCAGGATCATGGACGGAAAACTTCGAGCCGGCTACTGCATCAAAATCACCAATAAAAAAACAAAAAAACACGGATTCAGTCAAATCACCGCGAGGCGAAAAGCGTCGCGGATCAAGGTAGGTCTCTTTGAATTGCGTCTCAGCTACCACTCTCAGCGTAACAATTCGACGGGGTTGGGGGTGTTTAATAGAGTCTGTGGCGAAATCGATCAATCATCGTCAGCCCGATGGGTGGAGCTGAACAGGGTACTGCTAGGTCTAGGACGAGTTCAGCCCACTCCGGGAGCTCCTTCCCCCTCGAGCATAGGCGAAAGCCCTCACCTCCATCACCGTGATTCCAACCTTGCGCAAGGAGTCCTTTGAATGCTCCCCCAGAGTTATTAGCGCCTATTTTCTGGTGTCAGTGCCACTTCCAAATAAAGCTAAGATCTTCAGAGTTTCTTTTCGCGATCCATGAGCGAAGTTCGACCATTCACCATAGCGGACGATTCTTCCTGTCACCAGGGGGCTAAAGGGGTAAGGCCCTCGGGGTGAAGGTGACGGTAGGCCTACACTATTAGGATGGTCCGCGAAAGTTCTGCAGGTTTTGAGTGTTTAACTTTAAAACGTCCAGGATCACGAATAACTTTAAACGATCATAACTTTCTTAACACTCATCGGATTTAATCCAAATAAGCACCATTCGAATCAGCACACTTTTGCCAATGTGACAGCAGTCGAGAAATCCCATCAAAGAAAAAACTGGGTGGTCGAGAATCTACGAAATCCACGAAGGCTTTTTGCCTGGTCCTAATTGATGAAGTATTTTTCAGCAAGGAAGTTCTGAAAATGTTTGAAAAGGTGACAGTCGGATTGGTGGAAAAGGTCTGGAAATAAGTGTGAGCTTGGTAGAAGCTTCAACCCCAATCGTTCAATTTGATGATAGTGACTTTGTGGAAACGTGATTTGGGCGGGCGTTTGTCATGCAAAAGAATCGGACCCTTTCTTTTGATAAGTGTTGGCTGCAGCTGACAATATTTTCGGTACATTTGGTCGGTTTGTTCACAGTAGGGTTCTGCTGTGATGGTTTGGCCTGGTGATAAAAAGTTATAGTGGATCACACCAGCCGATGACCACCAAGCCGTGACCAGAATCTTTTTTTCGTGAGGGTTCGGCTTTGAAAATTACCTCGGTGGTTCGTCGAAATCCAACCACTGTCCGGAACGTCTCCTGTTATCATACATGACCCATTTTTCATCACAGGTGACAATTCGGTCCAAAAACAGGTCGTTTCTGCTGCGCAAAAGCAATGCAGAAGGAACCTCGAGACGTGCCGATTCCTGCCGGTCACTCCGATTGTGGGGCACCCAATTGTCGAGTTTTTTCACCTTCCAATGCGTTCCAGACCATCTGCAACAGTGGATTTGCAACGCCTAGCTTTTCTGCAATCTCTCGAACTGTTTGGGATGGGTCAGCCTCCAAAATCCCCCTAAAATCCTCGTCAGATATTGCTTTAGGTCGACCGCTATGAGGTTCATCTTCAAGGCTGAAATCTCCAGAACGAAATTTGTTGAGCCATTGCCGCACAGTGCTTTCTCTAGCACTATTGGGCCCCCACACCTGGTTAATTTGTTGAGCTGTTTCGATTGCGGATTGCCCCAATTTATAGTCCAGAAAAAATCTTTCCGAATCTCTTGTTCACATGCTTGAAAAGAAGTCTATAAAAAAAGGGCGGTTAAAATCAGTCAATGGTGAAACGGCAATTATACCATCAGATAGCGCAAAGAATTCTCTTCAGGATGTACTACTGAGACGCAAGGGAGAATGAGTTTTTAATCAGCAATGAATGTGCAAAAAATAGTAACACAAAACCTGCAGAACTTTCCGGACAACCTAATATCTTGCAACAGATATGTGACTCAAACTGATTTGGATGTCATTTAGTCCTCGACAACTCCCGATCCATCCAAGGAGGGATCAGTGAAGGAGGACAAACCGAAATCTCATCGACGGGAATCACTCAAAGATCAGTTGCTTAAGTTTAAAATGAAGGTGGGTTTCAAGAATTTTCCAAGCCGAATCGAAACTGCTCACCGTCGTTGTCTAGAGTGTGGAGAGGGAGCGTTCCAGGTACGCCTGCATAGCGGCCAGAGTCCATAGAGAAGAGAAGCAGGAACGTATGCGTCAAATCAGAGTCATGCAACCGTTGCTAGAAGACATGAGTACACCCCTTCTATCCCCTGAAATGGGCTGCGCCATCTGCGCGGTCCAGGAGTAAAATTTCAGAACAAATTTTTTGAACACCATCAAAGTTTTGCATTTCTGAAAAACCAATTCCTTGTGTTAGCATACAACCCGTCTGACGGCGCCCATTCTCATCTTCACATTTCTCTTTCTTTCTCCAATTTTCAAAATTTTTCGTCTGAAGGCTGGTAAAGTGTTGGAAGATGTTCACGATCGTCTCGTGGAAGATCACTCCTCTGTAGCTGTGGCACCTATTTCAGTAAGTTAATTTGCTTCCATTTATTTTTATTTATACCAAACCATTTTCGATTATTATCGACGCGCCAATAGCCTTGAATGGAGCAGCACACCGTCACTTGCGTACCGTCTCCACACCCTAACCCCCGCTTACTCGCCTACAGGCCCAAATTCTGGAGCATCGGCACGGGACCTATACTTCACGACATACCATATCCTCACGAGTAGAAATTCCGAGAACAGTCAATCTAAGGACGAGCGGAGACGTCACCGTCAGGTTTTTAGGTTATGGACTGCAAAAGAGGAGTCTAACCATAAGAGCAGACCAGCGAGCAAGATGGCAGACCTCAACGTGGAGAAGGGGAAAGGGACGGAGTCACTCCAGGTAGTCACTTTCTGACCTAAAAATGGTGCGGCGCAGTTCAGCGACGGTGGGGGGGGGAAGGGCGGCAGTTTGCACTTTCGTTGCTTCACTAGTTCCATTTACAAGTCTTCACTTTGGCGAACTTGTGATTCTTGGCATGGCGTGAAACTCGCCAACTCTAAGAGGCTGTCTAGATGCGAAACAGGCGAAAGTTGCAATTAATGCCCCCCCGTCGCAACAGCGCCAAAATGGTGCGACCACCTTCGGTAGTTGACCTAGCTGAGGGCTTACTCTAGCTGAGGGCACAATTCAGCTAGTCACTTTCTGACCTAGAAATGGTACAGTCTTGGTCGCTGTAGAGTTATCAGAGGTTGGCTTTGGCATGACGCCAGTTAATTTTTTGACGATTGTTGTCGCTTGTCCTCTTCAGCGATAGGTGGAGAACGGGCTGGCGCTGCGCCAAGCCCAGCCTCCTGACACGCCCCAGCATCCGCAGCGGTCAATACTAAACAGGATCGTCCACTCGACCCGCTCTACCTCTCCGCACACTCGTTTTGACTCTAACAAATAATGCCTGTGAAATCAAAATCTAATGTGATAAAATAACCGATAAGCAGATAAATAATTAAACAATTAACTTCAAAATAAACGAACACCAAGAATCAGAGCCCGCTCTTTCAGTCTCCCAATCTTCTTTCGCAGGACGTGGTATCTGTGACGGAAACTCTCGACGAAACTTCCTCTATTGATCGGGTAATAAGGTAAGGGTGGAAATTTGCCAACTTTTCTCATTAAAATTTTACAATAATTTACCTCTATTTTTAACTTCTTGAGGGCTTCCACTGGGGAACAAGTTAGAAATTTTTAGCAAAATAATTTCTTCTTCTTCGGAAACCCCATTTGTGACGCTTTTTGTTACTTTTTCAAAATTCCTCAGATTTCAAAGGTTTTCTTGTCTTGAAACTTCCGATTTACCCTATAATGTAGACGAAAGGTCATGACACGATTGTGACACTTAACTTTACGAAAGATATTTCAGTCCATCCCTATCGCAATCGTCCAAACGCACCACGACGTCGGCTGAGTTGAAGGCTACAATGCGCTCGAAAATACGGAAACAGGTAGATTTTTAAAAAGGTCTTCTTGCAAAATCTTATGGGCGCACTTCGGCTCGGTGGGGGCACCAAATGGTTTTAACTAGGCTTGTGCAGATCGCCATGTGAAAACCTGTGAATTCCTGTGACCAAGCTACTGTACAGTTATCACCAAAGCGACTTGTTAGTTGACATAAACTAGCGAAAAGGAACTACAGAAGAAAAAAGTGACCCTCCAAAGCGAAATAGTGCTCAGCCCTCGGTTTTGCAGAGCTGTTGGTCTACGATAAGGTTCCTCGCCGCCATGATTTTTGTACGGCTTATTGCATTTTCGCAAATTATTTTTCCAGAGTCCACTAGTTTGCCCACTAGATAGGCTGGGTCATGATCAACGGTAATAGTAACGCCTTTTGTCTCTAATGATACCGCATCATTTCTAAAAAAATTCTAGGAATGAGCCTTCCTTGGAAGGAGTGTGAAGCCATCTAGCGAGTGCTGGATAAATCGTCGTGACATACATAGCCAATAATATTTACTAATGGTTTTCAGGCTGAGAAAACAGTGGAGCGAAAACGCGGCTCAGTTCAATTAGCAAAGCGTCTTCAGCGCCGTCTAACAATTCATCAAGAGGTTATGATTTTTTCCTCCATTCCTCATCAAGCTCTTCTTAGTTGAGTGCTTGCTAGGTTTCTGCTGGAGCAGGGTTTTTTCTTCAAAACGTATAAGAGCATAGCGCGAGAGTCAAATGGCGTTCGGAGAACCAACAATCATAAAATCGGGCTTGAAAGTGGTATGGACGATGGCTCCTGAACGGGCGCTATTGCCAACGTCACTGGTGAAAAGGTGGCCGAGAGGCGTTTGACTAACCCGCTAATCCGCTCAGCCCCTTCCGGCAGTTACCGTCTGCCTGATGTCATTGGGTTCACTGCTGCGTTAGAAGGCAAGAAAGCTTTCCGTGTTCACACCATCAGAGTGCAGACTGTTTCCAGCGTAGGGTGGAGCTCTAATTCATCCCCTTCCCCTCTACCCCCGCTCTTCCCCTCCCCCCATCCATCAGGATACATTATTGACATAGATGAAATGACTGTGTCAATAATACACTACCAAAAATCTCATTTTGCGATGCTCTCCTCCCACATTTCCCGACTTTACGCACTATTTGCCAGAATTCTCTCGATAACTTGACTGCTGGCGAGAAGGGGAAAGCCGTACAACTAACTACCGAAACTCCAATTTACAGAGAATTTTTGTGGCAATTACCTAGCCTATACGTTGACCAAGCAAGGGATTGCAGTGTAAAGGAGAAAATTTTCACCGGACCTCAACATTTTAGTCTCGAACCTTCAGACGTGCCGGCTCAATATGGACCCCTCCCCGACTAACTATGAGCCTTGTGTGATTCTCCACGATACTCTACTCAACCACCCAAACGCATTGATTTAGATTTAACTGAGGCTTGAAGAGCTTGTCTTATTGTAAAGAGAACTGAGACCAATGAAGACGGGGCAAAGGCTGTGAGTCTCCACCCATCGGTGATGGCGAAATATTTCATTGGAAGTGCACCCCAGTTCCATTTGACGTTCAGACGCCTTTTTTCCGGAAAATGTGAAATGGAAATGAGGGCTACTGGAACAATAAGTCCTGTATGCATGAATTCCTTGTTAGGTACAATAATATTTATATTTGCAGGAAGGACCAACTGAGGGTGAACTGAAGTCGGTTGACGAACAAATAGAGCACTCTCTCAAGGTATGAAAAAGCTTTCTGTGTTTTGTGCCTGGGGATCTCCAGCTGAGGCTAGTCAAGTTTTGCATGATTCCACGCGACAAGGCACGCTGTCTAGGGGTCATGGTTCACTGGAAGTGTCACATATTCTGACGTTGGCCGAGACATACATATCATGCCACCCTGTCTCGGCGATAGTACGCAGACGAGCAGACATGACGTAGCTCAGCCGCACCGGATTATGATCCCTCCAAAGCACAGAGCACGCTAACTCATTCTCGGAAATTCAATTGCTTAGTCCCAGAATAAGGGCCTTTCCAGGTCGGAGCACGTTTTCTGCAAGAGCAGACGTCCCTCTATCCACCTGATGACGTACAGTATGCTTTCTTCGTTGAGGACTACGATAAAGAGGTGGGCTTATTACCTCTTACCATCCTATGATAAGCTAAACCCTGCCCTAGACAATTCAGGATCAACCTTCACCACCAACCGGTGGTCCTCTGTTGGACTATCGTCGAGCAGAAATGGTCAGCGATGTCGATCCCAATCTGGTTTACTACGAGCCACGTCCGCTCGATGTAGAAGCTAATAACGGGTAGGATTTTACCCCAAGGCACTTTCTGCGATGAATGGATGGGCGGGCTGTCGCACTCTCGTCAAACGGTCAGAAGGAGTTCTCTCAAATGAGAGAGGCACTGAGTGATTATGAGTCTCCGCCCACTTCTTCATCCATTCAGTCATCATGGAATGCCCCTTCGAGAAACCTTTTAAGGGCGAATAGGGGGAATTAGAGTCAACTGAGGTCGTTTCTGGTCTGCGCCATGCATTCGTCTTTGTTTCAGAATAGTATCAGTAGTTGAATGTGTATTTATACCACACACTAACTCGCGGAACAGAAAATTAACGTAATTTTTGAAAAGCCGAGGTGTTGAAAAGTCAGTGATTGATCGCTCCAGACAGATCATTGGTGAAAAATCAATATTCGATCGTTCCAGGCAAGTCACACTATCCCGAATGACACAGCGATTGTCGGACAAGTTTTTCGCTAACGGTAAACTCCGCCGCATCGATGAATCGCAGTTTGTGAAGCCCTTGAAGGTGATTGCTCATCCCATTTTTTCACGATCAATCGATACACGGATATTGAGCGCTAAAAAAGTGCTATCTACAATTTTTCCCCCTTGGTGTTCATTCCTAATGAGTCAAAGGCACATTGCGCGACAACCCAATGGAAGGTGAAACGGATGAGGACCATGGTGCCAATGCCCCCCCCCTCTCAGCCCCGTAATCACACTGCAATGAATATGCCAAGCGATGGTGCAATTGCTTAAGTCTCCGCCCATCGGTGATCGCGAAATATGTCATTGAGAAGCTTTTCGTACCATAGGTATACCGAGAATAAGCGGACCTATGGGATTCTTGTTCACGATTAAGATCGTATTTTCATCTTACTTCGTTCTTTTCCTTAGAAATATTACTAATTTCGGGGCAATTCGGCTTTGATGGGAGTGGCGGCACCGGGGTTACTTGGGGTAATGCTTTCCAAATTGGTGAATTCCAGCTACACATTCACAGTCAACCACGTGGGACCACTAATTGGACATGAAGGCAACAAAAAAAACTAATCTGAAAGTACAAAATGCCCCCTCCAAGCCCAACCAGTGTTCATTTATAGTATATATAAACAAGATGACAGTCGCTCAAATTTTTCAATATGTGCGCTCCTCCGAAAGCACCGCTTCCGTGAATTCAGAACCGTCAGAGACGCAGAGTAAGCCAGTGACCCTGTCTCTCTCACTCTGACCCGTCTCACCCTTTTGCACCAGCGGCTTTTCCGTCTGCTTTCTCTCCGCGTTTCACAGCCAAAACATTGGTTTTCGTTTATTGTAGATAATCCAAACCGAGGACGCGCTGTACAGCTATGTGAAAGCTGAGCCATGGGGAAGCTTTCGTGACCGACCGAGATAACTGGCAGCGATACGTGCCAGGTTGGACGTGTTTCTCGGCGACCTAGTCTTTGACAAGCATCCACTGGCTGGTGAAGAGGTAAGGAGAGAATTCTCAAGGTGCACGGTTTGGCCACTAGCCAATTCCTCCATTTCAGGACAAACGGCACGCGCGACTAGTCTCTCTCTATGACGAGCAGTGTGAACGTATCAATCAAATGACTGATGCATTGATGGATGCCGAAAACGCTCCAACAAGGTGCGTTTATCAGTGGGTAATTGGCTGTCGTTTTCTGAGCTTGCAATGCCACCGCATGGAGAGGTTTAGCTTGAGTGACAGACGCAGAACAGAGGGACTCTATTTCTCATGTGCCCTTGGCTGTTTCGGTCAACTGTGCCAATAAGGCTTTTCAGCGAAAACTCGTCCGCGTTTCGAGAACATGCCAACCAGTTATATGGGGAACTGAGAGGTGGAGCTGAACGTTTGGCCGAAGAGTACGCTGACTTGGAGAACTGCCGAAATCAGCAGGGTTTCGCGACGTCCCCTCTCAAATACACTGTGGACCAAGAGGAACATGAAATCGGGTGAGCTCTTGGAAGCCTTGAGGTCATCAATCAATTATCGATTTGGTGGATTCCGTCAGAGTACCCATTTACAGATCTCTGCTGGGAAAGTTGACGATGGATGGTCCGGTAACCCCTATAGGAGCCCTCCCAGCACCTGAACGAGCACGAATTGGTAAGTTTTTCGTATGTGGTCTCCATGCCAAATATCGATCGGTACTTAGATCGATAATGTTTCAGAATCGATGAAGAAAACATCGTGGCAAGTGATTCTTCATTTCAACGACATCTTCATATGTAAATCGAGATCGGTACCAATAGAGGGGTTCCAGCACAAATTCGATCAAATCTATAACTTGGAGGTGAGCATCAACTTTCAAAAATGCAAACCAGTCTGTTTTGTAAGAGTCGCTGAGGGTAACTCATGTTTTCCTCCTTATTCCTCTTTTGCTCAGTTCTTCAAAGAATCATCTCGTCTATTTACATGTAAAACTCACATTCCCCCCCCCCCCCCCCGTTCACAAGGTCGTGTTCGCCCATCCAAGAAGTCGGCGCACATGGGCGATTTCGCCTTTTCACTTTGGAACATGAACTCTTACTTTTGATGGTAGCACCTCACCACTAAAAAAAATGCAGCAGTGTCGGCCGATATGAGACGCGTGCTGTCGCGATGCGGTTACTTCTCTTAAAGAATGACAAGAAGAAAAATTAGCGCTTACGGCTACGTCCCCTTGAGTTGTAAGAGATCACTCCTGAGCAACAACCACAGCAAGTCAATGTCGGACGAATGTCGATTAGGTGGCTCGTATTATACGCGAGAGTTCGCGGCGCGTTCGTTCCAATGTTTTGGTACACTCCTTTACGCTGCGCAAGCCTTCCTGTGACGACTCTGCTCTTATGCACAATCATAATCCTGAGC
>MU933059.1:0-11240 GCA_036418165.1 Cooperia oncophora | reverse complement strand
GTTTCTGTCGCCAGTCGGATTTCATCCTGCCACATCTTGGTGAGACGCTCCTGCTAGTGCACGCCTTTGAAGGTCTTATTAGAAGCATTGGCAGTGATCGATGGGAATGAGAAATGTGCCCCCCCCCGCTGAGCAGAATCGGACCGGAAATTCACACTGAAATCGAAGCTTTTCCTTTGTTAAATAGGAAAACATTGCTCTCAAGTTCGAGAGTGAGGCGATACCTAATAAAAAAGCCTTCTACTGGGCTATAATGAGTTTTGTTGGAGGGACAGACTGCAGTACAGGTGGGCGGGGAGGGGGGGGTTGTTCTTACTCTCGAACGACGTTTCTGCCTTCTGTAACGGAACGATGTCTTTCACTCGCTCAAAAACTTGCTTTATTTCGTCTAGTTTACAGCATTCGATCTGCTCAAGTTTTAGATCAATGATCAAAAAAACATTTTCAGTTGTAACCACTCGTGGAGACCTTGAGCACTACGTTGATAGCGACAGGATGCCATTCTGGACTAATCAGGTATGGATTTGCTTGAAACAGTTTACGACACATTCCGGGCTCACCGTGTGAGAGGGCAGGCCTTAGACTGGCTATCGGGGGTCGTATTTGGTTGAGAGAGAGGGGGTAGCAATCGGCCACAGGAAAGCTCTCTTTTTCATAGTCGATCTTCCCTATTTCGCGCGCAGTCGCACAATCAACAATGTTGGGAGACTCCCATGGGGGGGGGGGGAGGAGTATGACCTTAAGAAAATTCTCCACGCGCGCGAGAAATTTTATCCAGCTTTTCACTTTTAGCGGCGGTTTCTCCCGTCTTACGTTTGCCAGGCTACATATCACCCCGCCACCTAGTTGTCGGGGCAGCCAATTCCCATTGCAGCCAATTCCCATTCAACTACCGTTTTCGATGACTGATTCTAGGGGTTGAGTGAATGCGCCACTGCTCAACCTTCTCCCATTTAGACGGCATTTTTGTGGAAAAGGTGGTAAATTTTCGGAAAATTGAGAAAAAGTGGTAGGACGTGGGGGAAAGTCCGTAAGGTAGGTAGGGTGCGGATGGGGGTCGTATTTTGCAGAATTTTTACCATCTACAAGACGTGCTCTGTTGAAGGATGCTGCGGTCGTCATAAGCCGCAGAAACGCCTCCTGTAGGAATTACCTACCTAGTGTGCGCTGATAGTGCGATATGACAGCGCTGTTTTATTTTTACATACACGATTGTGAACGTGTTGCGTTTATTTCCGCATGGGACCTTTTCTGCGTATTTTCCATCGGAGCTCCTATATGGGCAACAGGGTAGGGGGATGGTGGTATTGCTCCGAAAAATTGGAGGATTGATCCGGAAAAGTGATAGGCGCCTGGGGAGAACGTAGGATGGTGGTAGGTAAGACGGGGATTGTAAGTGGGAGGAGAGCGAATATAAGTGGTGGGAGTTTCGTGATGCGAAGGCTCGTGTTTTGCAAATTTTTTCCCAACGACGGGGCGTGTTCTGCTTTGCATCGCTCTATGAAATATTCTGGACACATGGGTTTTTGCACGGGACCCAGAACGTGGTACTTGGTTGCTCTATACTAATGGCAAGCAGTAAACAGGACCCCCTTCTTTGTGCGAGCGTGATTGTGAAGTAAAGCATTTTACACATTCAAGACATTTTTTAGCTTTTTTAGTACAATATCTGGTTTATATAGAGAGATATTGTTCTAGGATACTCGCAATGCCATGGTAGCGACAATGATTCCAGGCGGTGCTGCCATCGCAGCATTTGCCCTTTTTGCAAGAGACAAGGAAACTGTTGACTGGTGGTCTAATGTAAGTGTTTGCGGTCTTTTTTTAGGGTTTTCAACCGTTCTTACCTTAAGTGCACACTGGGGCGCGTGACATACGTGCGCAGTATATATCTGGAATTTCATACGATTCGAGCATTATTTTACAAAGTCGGAACACGTTTTCGACCACAGAAGATCTATGTTTCATATGGAATCGTTAGATAGAAGTACTTGTTGTTGCCATAAGTAGCGATGAAATTATGCGAAGATGGTCGCAGTACCAAAGTAAGGTGGCGCAGTTCGGCTTGGTGGGGGCATTTAGCTGGTTCTCATCAATCATTGCCGAGGGAGACCTGTAAACTCTTGTGGAGCCATGCAACAGCGCGATTCTGTTCACTTTTGACAAGAGCTTAAACAGCCTCACTGGGTTGAGACCGGTAAGTTGTCCAAAGCTAGTGAAAGTGAATGGCGAATGTAAGAAATGTCGCCACTCCCATAGCCGTACAACGCCGTATTTCCTAAATCCGGAGCACAAGATTTCAACATTTCATTTTTGAAGAACATTTGATTTAGTTCGCATGAGCTTTTAGTGAGCGCTTATTTTTTTTTAGGTAGTAAAGAAACCAGACTGGGCTCCAACCGACGTACGGTTGTATTCCGTGATGGACATACTGGCGTTGTCGCCTCTTGGGTATGCTTCCTACCTTGTGTACAAAAGCGGAGGTTCGTTGTTTTCCTTGTCCTTTTTTTCTACCGTCAATTAAAAAGTAGAGAGCTTGCAGTTTGTCCAGGTTTCGATTACACTGACACTCGCCTAGCTTTGGGTCTTTATGGAGCGAACATGGCGCTCGCACTGACAACTATTCCGCTTGTCAAGAAGAAGAATCTCAGTCTTGTGAGTATTTGCACAGTGTTATAGGTTCGCAAGAACTGACGGTATACAGTAACTTCTAAAATAGCGCGTCAAATTAATTGTGTCGCCTTTGTGAGCGCGTACAGTTGGCATACCGTGAGCCGGTTTACTTAGGTGTGAGGTACTTCCATCAGCCTGTGCTATATGCATTTTTTAAGGCTTGGGTGATGTACATTTCATTTAAGACATTTGCTCGGTGTGCGAGGGGGGGGGGGGGGTGACAGTACTTTAGCCAACTAGATGTTCTCTCTCTGCGAGAGTCCAGGACAATTCCCTCATGACTTTTCCAGTGAGCTTCTGTAGGGGGAAAGGGTTATGAAGATGGAATAGAGAAGGAAGGAAAGGAGGGAGGAGGAAACAAAGGTAAGAAGAAAGGCATATACCTGGAGACCGGGGAAGGAGAGCAAGATCCGGGGTGATGCCAAGAAGCGAGATCTACGCCAATTCAGCTCTATCTGTAGCTAGGTGTCGACTATGTGAAAACTGGGAGTACTATGTGCACTCGCCGCTCCTGCGCTCAATTTTACGAGCAGTGGGGATACTGTATCCGGCCAGTTCACTTAAACTTATAATTTAGCGTTAGTTGCTGTCTTGCTCTTTCCTTCATGTTGGGAAGCTTTAAGTGTTTGTTTAGTTGTGGAAGAATACTCTGCTTGTCCACTTGACTGCTGCTGGTGCTGCTTACGCATTTTACAAGGTCTGCACAACTTTTAGTTGGCAATTAATTGTAATAGCACGATTGCTGGGGACGGGCGTTGTCGCCAGCGGTGGAAGGTCACTGATAGAAAGGCTGAGTGGGGTGTGCTAAAACGCCCTCTCGCAGCCAATCCACCAATGACGGCGGCAGTAGTCGCCCGCCTCCAGCGTGCCCATTGCCTTTAATTCAACCCAATTGTTGCAGATCGACAAACAAGCAGGAATGTGGATGATTCCTTACGCGGTGTGGACTGGCTTTTATGCTTTCCTGACCTGTTCGATTGATAAGGAAAACCAAGATTATCAAGGACATCTAGATCGGCTGATATTGAACTTATTTTGCTCGTTTTCATTTTGCTATGATTTTACTGACCATTCTATTGACGACGCATATTCTACATTTGTTTACTAACAAGTTCGTTCCCTTGTACATAAGCATTTGTGCTATGCTTAGATTTTAGAGCAGTTGTAACGTTTTTACGCTTTACAAGTTATCAGTCTACAAGAATAGGACGTCTTAGTGTGAATATACTTGTTTTATCGCTTGAATGAAATTTTAGCCTCATCGGTCTTCACCTCATCAAATCAGCGTTTTTTCGTTTAGCTATTTTCCATCTCTTGCCCTGGTAGGTTCCCTTTTGTTATCAAGCGTCCTCTTCAGGTAGGCTCCAACTAATGAGCTTCATTTATCGTAAGGTTAGTACGGCTAGTCATCTAAACGTTCATTTTTCAAGTATTCATCTGTTCCTGTTGGTTAGGTTGGGATATTGGCGAACGTTTGTCATATCAATGGTAAACGTCCTGTTGGAGCACCACTGACCGCTGGGTATCCTATATACTGATGGAAAGCGTACTAGTCGCGTGGCAGAGACGGAGAGACTTTCTTAGCTAGTTGACGTAAGATACACATTAAGACGAGAGTCGAGACGCGTGATACCGATGTCATGTTACAGTGGAGCGCTCACCGGACGGTGGGGCGTTCCCTACGACCACGCCGGCGAGCGTTCCGCTGATTGCGTGTAGATGGAAAGCCGAGAAATTCCAGGAAATCATCATCATTGCCCCTGCGTCTCTGACACAGACTCTGCGCTCTAACACACCCCGCCGCGCCCTCTACTCACTCTTCCTCCTGCGCTCTCGCCGATCAATACTGGCTGACGCTGTCGATCAGCTGATTCGCGCCGCATTTTCTCCAAATCCCTGCCGTATTCTGCTTGAAAAAACTGCGATTTTTCGACTTTCGACTTCAATCGTTGAAGGTAAGTATTCTTACTAAAATTTTATCACAGTTTGCATGAAATTAGCTTGAAATTCCCCTAGAAAACATTTTTTCCCTTCTGATTTTCTCAATTCTCCCAAACTTTTCCTTATTTTCCCCACTTCTTTTATGTTATTGACCGGGTTTTCGAAGTAGAGTCTTAGATGTGATCTCGTTATTATCGAGAACCATCTCTGACTCTATTCTGAAGCTCGAAGTCGCCTGTGAAGAAATGTGAATAAGTGAAGAAAATCAGAAGGAAAAAATGCTTTCTAGGGGAGTTCCAAGCTAAATTCATGCATGTTATGCAATTTTAGTAAGAATACTCACCGCTAACGATTGAACCCGAAAGTCGAAAAACCTCAGTTTTTCCAAGCTGAATGTAGAAAAATATTTATTTATTGAGACTTCGGGTTTTAGAACAGAGTCAGAGATGGTTCTCGACAATAACGAGATCACATCTAAGACTCTACTTTGAAAACCCGGTCAATAACATAAAAGAAGTGGGGAAAATAAGGAAAAGTTTGGGAGAATTGAGAAAATCAGAAGGGAAAAAAATGTTTTCTAGGGGAATTCAAGCTAATTTCATGCAAACTGTGATAAAATTTTAGTAAGAATACTTACCTTCAACGATTGAAGTCGAAAGTCGAAAAATCGCAGTTTTTTCAAGCAGAATACGGCAGGGATTTGGAGAAAATGCGGCGCGAATCAGCTGATCGACAGCGTCAGCCAGTATTGATCGGCGAGAGCGCAGGACGGAAGAGTGAGTAGAGGGCGCGGCAGGATGTGTTAGAGCGCAGAGTCTGTGTCAGAGACGCAGGGGCAAGGTTATTGCGGCTTTCGACCAACAGGCAAATATCGGGCCGCTAGCCAGCGTGGCCTTAGGACCGCCCCACCGTCCGCTGAGAACTGCACTGTAATGGGTTGGGTCCCGGTGCGAATGCTATGTACGTCACCCCGCTTGTAATGCCTTTTTGCCGCGAGGGAGGTAAGACGCTAATGATTTTGATGGAGAGGACAAGCTTGATGAAATGGTACTAGTGACATTCAGACGCCCTTTTCCAATTTGTCTAAATCGTGTCATTTTGACAAGTTTGTCAGGAGCTACAGTGTGCTTGACGAGTGATAATAAGGCTTACAAGGTGCAAGGCTGTATGCTATGCACATACAGTTCACAGCCCACCCCCCAATATTGTTACCTTAGGAAGTAACGCTCCCCTTAGCTCATGTTTATAAGTTGAGGCAGTTGGCACGATTGTTTTCTACTCGGCCTAAAATGCTAGTAGGGCGCTACGTAGTGGGGAAATGGCGAAAGAACGGAGTGAAACGGTCAAAATCCGGCGAAGAAAAAGCCTCCGTTCTCAGTGACTTGAAAATCGATTTCGGACGAGTTTCCCGTAGGCATCTTGCCAATCACCGCTACCGAAGATACGGCTGCATATGTGTACCCATATATGCATGCAGCATCACGGCCGCTTCATACCAATCCCTTCGCTTCATAATTTGCTTAGCAAATGAATGAATACGAGCGTCAGGAACGGTCGTCCATTTGTGGGCGGGCGTGGGGCGTTTGGGACGTAAAGTTGTGGCTTGATAGGGCCCTTATAAGGGCACCTTCCTCGGGGAAACCGCTATGCAGCGCCTGCCCAGGGTCGCGGAATTCTATCCTGCCAGGAGTATTGATCCTTGTCGCCTTGGGATTTATCATGCCAACTGCCTTTTACGGTGGGGGACGTACTTAATCATGACCTGCAAATTTCGCAGTTTCGCTAGCTATGAGCGTGATCAGCTGATTCACGGCGGTGCTCAAGGCTGGAAGGGTTTTCTTTCTTTCCCGCACGACTATCGATTCGACAGTGACGTTCGCCGTCAAGCATTCTTTGGATGCCACACCAAAAAACTCCGCTTTCTAATACGACTTCGAATGGTCACTGTAAAGTAATACCGATATCTTTCTGTGCAAGTGACCTGCGCTAATGGCTTAGGAGGGGCATCGCTAGTTTCTGTCGCCAGTCGGATTTCATCCTGTACCCACATCTTGGTGAGACCTGTAGACTCTGTTATTAGACAAAGCTCATGCTATTGCACGCCTTTGAAGGTCCTATTAGGAGCATTGGCAGTGATCGATGGGAATCAGAAATGTGCCCCCCCCGCCCCCGCCGAGCAGAATCGGACCGGAATTCACACTGAAATCGAAGCTTTTCCTTTGTTAAATAGGAAAACATTGTTCTCAAGTTCGAGAGTGAGGCGATACCTCGAAAAAAAGCCTTCTACTGGGCTATAATGAGTTTTAGTTGGAGGGACTGCAGTACAGGTGGGCGGGGAGGGGGGGGTTGTTCTTACTCTCGAACGACGTTTCTGCCTTCTGTAACGGAACGATGTCTTTCACTCGCTCAAAAACTTGCTTTATTTCGTCTAGTTTACAGCATTCGATCTGCTCAAGTTTTAGATCAATGATCAAAAAACATTTTCAGTTGTAACCACTCGTGGAGACCTTGAGCACTACGTTGATAGCGACAGGATGCCATTCTGGACTAATCAGGTATGGATTTGCTTGAAAAGTTTACGACACATTCCGGGCTCACCGTGTGAGAGGGCAGGCCTTAGACTGGCTATCCCCAAAGGGGTCGTGTTTGGTCGGGAGAGGAGGTGTAGCAACCGCTCACAGGAAAGCTCTTTTTCTCATAGTCGATCTTCTCTGTTTCGCGCACAGTCGCGCAATCAACAATGTTGAGACTCCCATGGGTCGTATTTTGCAGAATTTTTAACATCTACAGGACGTCTGTTGAAGGATGCTGCAGTCGTCATAAGCCGCAGAAACGCCTCCTGTAGGAATTACCTACCTAGTGTGCGCTGATAGTGCGATGTGACAGCGCTGTTTTATTTTTACATACACGATTGTGAAGGTGTTGCGTTTATTTCCGCATGGGACCTTTTCTGCGTATTTTCTCAGAGCTCCTATATAGTAAATAGTAAATCATTTTCCACAGTATATAGTAAATCATTTTACACATAGACATTTTTTAGCTTTTTTTGGTACAATATCCGGTTTATATACAGAGATATTGTTCTAGGATACTCGCAATGCCATGGTAGCGACAATGATTCCAGGCGGTGCTGCCATCGCAGCATTTGCCCTTTTTGCAAGAGACAAGGAAACTGTTGACTGGTGGTCTAATGTAAGTGTTTGCGGTCTTTTTTTAGGGTTTTCAACCGTTCTTACCTTAAGTGCACACTGGGGCGCGTGACATACGTGCGCAGTATACATCTGGAATTTCATACGATTCGCTTGAGCATTATTTTACAAATGTCAGAACACGTTTTCGACCACAGAAGATCTATGTTTCATATGGAATCGTTAGATAGAAGTACTTGTTGTTGCCATAAGTAGCGATGAAATTATGCGAAGATGGTCGCAGTACCAAAGTAAGGTGGCGCAGTTCGGCTTGGTGGGGGCATTTAGCTGGTTCTCATCAATCATTGCCGAGGGAGACCTGTAAACTCTTGTGGAGCCATGCAACAGCGCGATTCTGTTCACTTTTGACAAGAGCTTAAAGGCCTCACTGGGTTGAGACCGGTAAGTTGTCCAAAGCTAGTGAAAGTGAATGGCGAATGTAAGAAATGTCGCCACTCCCATAGCCGTACAACGCCGTATTTCCTAAATCCGGAGCACAAGATTTCAACATTTCATTTTTGAAGAACATTTGATTTAGTTCGCATGAGCTTTTAGTGAGCGCTTATTTTTTTAGGTAGTAAAGAAACCAGACTGGGCTCCAACCGACGTACGGTTGTATTCCGTGATGGACATACTGGCGTTGTCGCCTCTTGGGTATGCTTCCTACCTTGTGTACAAAAGCGGAGGTTCGTTGTTTTCTTGTCCTTTTTTTTCTACCGTCAATTTAAAAGTAGAGAGCTTGTAATTTATCCAGGTTTCGATTACACTGACACTCGCCTAGCTTTGGGTCTTTATGGAGCGAACATGGCGCTCGCACTGACAACTATTCCGCTTGTCAAGAAGAAGAATCTCGGCTGCGTGGGTATTTGCACAGTGTTACAAGTTTGCGAGAACTGACGATATACAGTAACTTCGAAAATTGCGCGTCAAATTGTCGTCTTTGTGAGCGCGTACAGTTGGCATACCGTGAGCCGGTTTACTTAGGTGTGAGGTACTTCCATCAGCCTGTGTTATATGCATTTTTTAAGGCTTGGGTGATGTACATTTCATTAAACATTTGCTCGGTGTGCGAGGGGGGGGGGTGACAGTACTTTAGCCAACTAGATGTTCTCTCTCTGCGAGAGTCCAGGACAATTCCCTCATGACTTTTCCAGTGAGCTTCTGTAGGGGGAAAGGGTCATGAAGATGGAGTAGAGAAGGAAGGAAATGAGAGAAGGAGGGAGGAGAAAAAGAAAGGTAAGAAGGAAGATACCTGGAGAACGGGGTAGGAGAGCAAGCCCCGGGGTGATGTCAAGAAGCGAGATCGACGTTCAGCCTCTCCATCTGTAGCTAGGTGACGATTATGTGAAAACTGGGAGTACTATGTGCACCATCTCAGGACACTTGTCAACCGCGAAGCCTCCCTCCTTTCTCCTTTTTTCTTCCCTATATTCTCTCTTCCCTCTTCCCTTCCTTGTCTCTCCAAGAGCTCGATCAATAGATACCGTGAGAAAATACTTCTGGACCCTCACAGCGAGAGAACGTTTGGTTGACAAGACCTATGTGCCCTCGCCGCTCCTGCGCTCAATTTTACGAGCAGTGGGGATACTGTATCCGGCCAGTTCACTTAAACTTATAATTTAGCGTTAGTTGCTGTCTTGCTCTTTCCTTCATGTTGGGAAGCTTTAATGTTTGTTTAGTTGTGGAAGAATACTCTGCTTGTCCACTTGACTGCTGCTGGAGCTGCTTACGCATTTTACAAGGTCTGCACAACTTTTAGTTGGCAATTAATTGTAATAGCACGATTGCTGGGGACGGGCGTTGTCGCCAGCGGTGGAAGGTCACTGATAGAAAGGCTGAGTGGGGTGTGCTAAAACGCCCTCTCGCAGCCAATCCACCAATGACGGCGGCAGTAGTCGCCCGCCTCCAGCGTGCCCATTGCCTTTAATTCAACCCAATTGTTGCAGATCGACAAACAAGCAGGAATGTGGATGATTCCTTACGCGGTGTGGACTGGCTTTTATGCTTTCCTGACCTATTCGATTGATAAGGAAAACCAGATTATCAAGGACATCTAGATCGGCTGATATTGAACTTCTTTTGCTCATTTTGATTTTGCTATGATTTTACTGACCATTCTATTGACTACGCATATTCTACATTTGTTTACTAACAAGTTCGTTCCCTTGTACATAAGCATTTGTGCTATGCTTAGATTTTAGAGCAGTTGTAACGTTTTTACGCTTTACAAGTTATCAGTCTACAAGAATAGGACGTCTTAGTGTGAATATACTTGTTTTATCGCTTGAATGAAAATTTTAGCCTCATCGGATCTTCACCTCATCCCAAATCAGCGTTTTTTCGTTTAGCTATTTTCCATCACTTGCCCGTGGTAGGTTCCCTTGTTATCAAGCGTCCTCTTCAGGTAGGCTCCAACTAATGAGCTTCATTTATCGTAAGGTTAGTACGGCTAGTCATCTAAACGTTCATTTTTCAAGTATTCATCTGTTCCTGTTGGTTAGGTTGGGAATATTGGCGAACGTTTGTCATATCAATGGTAAACGTCCTGTTGGAGCACCACTGACCGCTGGGTATCCTATATACTGATGGAAAGCGTACTAGTCGCGTGGCAGAGACGGAGAGACTTTCTTAGCTAGTTGACGTAAGATACACATTAAGACGAGAGTCGAGACGCGTGATACCGATGTCATGTTAAGTGGGTTGGGTCCCGGTGCGAATGCTATGTACGTCACCCCGCTTGTAATGCCTTTTTGCCGCGAGGGAGGTAAGACGCTAATGATTTTGATGGAGAGGACAAGCTTGATGAAATGGTACTAGTGACATTCAGACGCCCTTTTCCAATTTGTCTAAATCGTGTCATTTTGACAAGTTTGTCAGGAGCTACAGTGTGCTTGACGAGTGATAATAAGGCTTACAAGGTGCAAGGCTGTATGCTATTCACATACAGTTCACAGCCCACCCCCCCCCCAATATTGCTAGCTTATTAAGTAACGCTCCCTACCCCAAAACACAGCTCATGTTTATTAGTTGAGCGCAGCGAGTTCTTTGGCTTGAATCGATCGTGGATACAAGAGGTTACGAAAGCAACAGTTTCTATACCAGGCGAACTAAAACACTCGTAACAGTGCGTTCATACTTCGCGAGGTTTGGTCGCGCTCGATCGAATCGCAAACTATAAACGCCTTGTGATGCTGCTATGACCAACACTGGCCGTATATCTCAATGGCTGAAACTCGTCCGGGTCTTGCGCTTTTGTGTTAAGAACGCACTCATCATTTAGCGCCTGCTGAGAGTTTATAAAAACTGTAACCAATCAATGTTGCGCCCTCAATACAGTACGTAACAAAAGTATGTGGACACCTCAAATTTTTGTCCTGCAAAATTGCCTTTGAATTTTGCGATATGAGACCTTTATTGTTGAATTCCTCATAAGTTCTT
>MU933057.1:0-18537 GCA_036418165.1 Cooperia oncophora | reverse complement strand
GTCTTGCTCGCTGCAGATGCTGGGGCATGTTAGGGGAACTGGACAGCCAGTCCTCCAACAGGTGAAGGAGGGGAGGGGTGGAATGAAGAGTGCTATAATCATCCAGAGGGTCAGCACAATGATTCCACACTGGTTAAAAGTTAGTGAAACCTACTGTTCTCCAACGTACTCCTCCCCTATTATAAACACATAATCAACCCAGCCAGCACTGATAATAATGCCTTCTATGCGCAAGCAGGGTACAGTATCGTGAGGTGTGGAAGAGCAGTGTCACTTATGACCTTTTCCTCTGAAAACCTCCTCTCGTACAACCCACCTTCCCCGTCTCACCTCCGTCTCTCTTGCCAAGTTCTCCTAACTTCATTCCGCCTTACCTCGAATGAAAAGGTGTAGCCCCCTCCCTGATGGGATTCTCTCGAGATGCTGTACATTGTGCACAAAATCCTAGTAAAGGAGACTCAAAGTTTCAGCAAGCATATTACTTTCATAGTTTGACACTTACTTTCATAGTTTGTTATTTGTTAAGTATCTGCTTTCAATAACCTCCTATCGCATCAGATATGGCGACATGGAGACCGAGCGCCAACAAAGACGTTCCGGAGCGATCCGTTCCAAGAAGCGAACTGGACATTTGGTGGAGGAGGTTTCGGAGAACTTTCACCTGTGAGGTTTTCTTTTTGCCACCTAAATTTTCACAACTGTAAAACTAACCCAAACACCTTTCTGTATATCGCTATTCATTATGGCACGGAAGCTTTTCGTGCGACCTCATCCAATCTTTTTTGTCCGAATGGTGCGTTTAAATCAATGCACTTGGCGCCCAAATTGTTTAGTATCGGCAGAAATTCTCTACTATGCCTTATGCTGCACACTCCTGCTCACACACCATCTTTTTTGTGAATTCTATGTGATTGCTCCAGCAATGAAGGTCTACCCTTGGCGTTGCAGAACAGGCACTTTATGTAGAGGACCTGGAGGTTGACGCCATCTGCAATTCGCCAGTTTCCAGTGTTCCTGACATGTGCTGATGGGCTCCTTCGAAGGCAACCCAAACCAACTTGTGGCGGAATATAGAGCACCTCATAGGTCGCTCCTTCAGTATAAGGGGCAAATCGTGCATGAATGGTTGGAGTCCCTTCAATGAAAGAGTGATCATCTGCCAAAACTCCCTCTCTCACTCAGAAGTGACTGGACTCCGTCAGAGAGGCTACATTCTAGGCAGCTCAATTACACCTGGTGCCATAGACAATTCTTCTGTGCCTTTACACAAGCCGTACTGGGCATTTCATTTTTTTGAGGGCAAATCTCAAAATATATGTACAAAAAACTAAAGATTCTTTGATGTCATTGGCGAGGCATTCAGGTTTTTCAAAAACATTTTGATCTCTCACTCATCTCTGTGTCGTGCATTAGTTATAGGCAATTCACATATCAGGTGGCCTATATCTTCCGGAAGGCCTTGGCTTGATTTTAGATGTTATTCTTAGTCTTTTGCTTACTAGGGAGGTCGTTCAGGACGTGGAGCGCTTTTTGAAAACGGTTTTTTGCATGATGTGGGGTTACGTGCATGGAGTACCAAACTGGTGTTCATTTTTCCTGAACGCCTCTGGGAATGCCAAAAATGGAGTGAAAAAAGTCCATGGAAACCGACTGTTATTGAGCCTGAATGGGCTCTAAATCACTCGCAAGTTCGGCCAGTTGCTGCCTATAGGGTCCTTATAAAGGTTGTACTGGTATCTATGAGAAAAGTGGTCGTCAATGGGGTCTTACTTGTGGCACGTAGTTAAGAGTCGACGGCCAATTCGATGGGCTCTTAAGCAATCGAAGTGGTGCCTGTGCCAACGATCGGATGGCCTAGTGGATAGCGTGGAGGATCTGTCAACAAGACAGATGGTGAGGGAGATGATGGTAACGAATGTCCCCTCGGCTTGCACGTTTTTGCATTTTTTATTTTCCGTTGTTGTCGCTTCCATATACGTCTGTTAATGAATTTTACTCGGATATCTGCCATTTATAGGCACATCCTAAATAGTTATAGCCCGTAGTCGGTGCTATTCAGCAATTTCGATTTCACATACCATTAAGCAAGAACTTGTCTGAAAGCTGAGCTTATGTTATTCGATGCATGACTATGGCATTTACTTTCAGCTCTAGTGCCATTTATCTCCAATTTGGAGCCAAGTCTTTCTCCCACTGGAGTCGCTATGTACATTCGTTTGAGGGACTTGCAGGGCCATTCTGACTCCAGATTGGATTGACGTCAAGAATAAGTGTCAGAATCGTGATCAGGACCACTGCAATTACCAAAACTTTTCAGCCAAAAATTTCTTTTTGACTTTTGTTGAGTCTGTGCATTGTTTTTGTCTCAGTCGGCACTAGTTGTTGAAGTCTAAACTTTGCTGGTTATCGAAACCCTCATTCAGTGGTACGGAAACAAAAAACTAGCAACAACCATAAACGCCATCGAAAAAAAGAACAAAATAGTCATCATTCCTCCAGGTGCATTTGATGAAGAAATCGGATGAGTCTCTCCTCTTGGTAGGGGAGGACGACATCTTCGTTGAGCGAGCCGTCGCGGGGGTCGACAAATGTCCAGGATGGTTTTTCACTTGTTCTGCGGCCACCCATGCCCATGCCAAGTATGAATGGACCTTATGAGGCGGCGACCAATCGCGATGGCTGCCCGCGGCCCACCACGTCATCGCTACGTCATCGCAGCTCCAAAGTTGTGGGTCTCCGGTCATCACCGACGACCAAATGGTCGGTCTATCACAACTCAAAAAAGTCAAAAAAAATTTTTGGCCTGAAAGTTTGCCTATAGGGGTAATCGATGGTCCTGATCACGATTCTGACACTTATTCTTGACGTCAATCCAATCTGGCGTCAGAATGGCCCTGCAAGTCCCTCAAACGAATGTACATAGCGACTCCAGTGGGGAGAAAGACTTGGCTCCAAATTGGGGACTACGTGCCACAAGTAGGACCTCTCATTGGCTAACTTGTTCGGCATACTTTTCTCATCGATACCAGTACCTTTATAAGGACCCTATAGGCAGCAACTGGCCGAAGTTGCGAGTGATTTAGAGCCCATTCAGGCTCAAAAACAGTCGGTTTCCATGGACTTCTTTTTCACTCCATTTTTGGCATTCCCAGGCGTTCAGGAAAAATGAACACCAGTTTGGTACTCCATGCACGTAACCCCACATCATGCAAAAAACCGTTTTCAAAAAGCGCTCCACGTCCTGAACGACCTCCCTAGTAAGCGTATGTCGATCAAAAAAGTAGTACGAAAAATCCTGAGTGATACGAAGGATATGATACCCGCAGTAATTCCTTTGCAACACTCTTGGGGCTTCTGATCACGGCGTTGATAAAAAACAGAGATAGTGGCGGTATGGTTGACAACGATCAGTACTATTTTAAACCAAACGGCCAGCCCAGAAAAAGAGTACGCGTCCGAGTCTTCTCACCAGAGCTGGCACGTGGATTAGAGAGAATCAAGTGGGTGGTAGTTGGGTGAAGCGAGACCAATGCTGGGACGGATGCAGAAAGATTGTCCATCCAGTACTTTTCGATTTTCCGTAGAGTTCCACTTACATAGTCTGAGGTAGTTTTCATTTCAGCATTCATTGGGACTGTTGCCTTTTCCGCAATTGCTGTTGGCACACCCGTGTGGTGCATACATTCCGCATGTACTAATTAGGTATTACTCCACCGCACCACAGAAATGTAGTTGTATTTATGTCCTTGATAGGTTAGTTCGCTCTTGGAACTCTGGATGGCCAAGACCATCCAAAGCCACAGGGCGGGGCCTCCCATAATAGGAAGGCATTCACAAGCATGTGTATCACATATCTTCTTGCAGCGCCAGACAACACGTTTTGCCGGGCTCGGCGGCACGTTTGTCCAAATTGTGTCAATACTTGCGTGAAGGGAGATCAAGCAGCGTAAAAAGTAATCATGGGAGGAATACACCGTACTCAAGCAAGAAAAACAAACCAGAGTCAAGACCTAATAAGTCTAACGGCACAGTTCTCGACCCGCCATTGCGGGAATATGTTCTAAACCAACTCAAATAAGGCGGGCACAAAAAATGTGCTAAGTATCTGATTAGTCGGAGAAATGTCATCAGAAGAAAAAGCATTCGCGCAAATGTTATAATGAGAGATAAGAAGTGGTACTAGTCTAGGTAAATCTAGCAGCCCGGTGACCGGGTCGGACATGGGCTAGAAGAATATGAGAGGTGGTCCACGGGGCCGTAGATTAGTTCAGCTCTTCTAGGCGAGTTCTTGCCGCTTTTCACATTTTGAAAGTACGCTAGCTGTCAAGAAATCGCCTTCCGGACGTCGCGACAGCGGCCAGCTTTGAGGGAGTCATAAGCCTTATTTATGATATCGAGCGAGACATGTGGCATTATGAAAGGTCTGTTTTTCAGTTCACGAACGTTCTGCTCAGATCTCTATTGTAGTGTGCATGGAGAGTACTTGAGCATGTTTCAGATCTCGCGGAATGATGGGCGACACAAATGGGAATGGGAAATGTATATTCGGAAGAGATACTTTGACAAATGATTTTCTCAGCCCTAGATCTGCTTCGAAGGGTTTGCCGATGAGCTTAAGCCACTCTCTGATTTTTTTTCTCTATCTCCTTATACGTGTTGCTTGCTTTTCAAAGAACCACCATTGTCCGTTGTATTAGTTGGCGCGAAAAAGTCCCTTATCACTTTTCTTTTTGTGAGAAAGTATATTTAGAGGAGGCTGAAGGAGTAAGTTATATTAGTGAGCAGAAACGAAAGAGGCGGAGGTGGTAAGGTGACAAGCTGAGCGCTTACCTCCACCCGTCCAAGTCGCGGGTCGACTCCCGCCCAGGTCAACCAAGCCTTCTACCCTCCGGGACGGTAAATTGGTACCAGATTCGTCTGGGAGGATAAAACACTGACTTGTACATCGGCTGGCCCCCGCAAGTCATTGTATAGGCCACATCGCATTCAATAAGCCACTACGATTCTGAATGGAAGTAGAATGCGTGCCGCATCCCACAAAGGAAAGGGGATGAACGATTCAGATTCATCCTTTTATTGAGCAGAACCTTTCAAAATCCAATGTGTCTACCACTGTCATTGTGGGCTTCTTGCCAGCGATCAGGGCAATGTATGGATACCATACCTGCAACAATGCAGGCCAGCATAACGTATGTAAAGTAGGGCGCCAGCTCGTCTTCAATACGGCTTGGGTCGTGAAGATTTGCTCGTCCATGTGATGCATAAGGTCGAAAAACAGCCAGCAGAGAGGAGCAGTGTCCGAGAACCAGTAGCCGTAGGGATCAAGGTCTGGGCTATACGACTGCCTAGGCTAGCTAGCTCTAATTGTTGAGGTTTGGCCACCCTTTTTTTCGCAAGATGTAATTGACATAGTTAATTGATTGATTGATTGATTGTAATTGACATAGGCAGAAACGGACTGTGCGTAGAAACTTCGCCCTGTAATCGACAATTTGCCTCAGATGTGGTACTTGCTTTGTGTGAAGAACGGCTGTGGTAGAAGCTTCTTCTTCCACTGATTTTACAAGTCGCAGCCCCTTGAAGGAACGGTCCGCGATGCCTATGAAAATGCAAGAGGTTATGTGGGAAGTTAGTGTGGTTCGGAGTGGACAGTTGTCAGGCTGAAGGAATTTAGGCCGCAGAGTTTCGTTACAGTCTGGTACATCCCCTTTTCCAGCTGACTCGCGCCTTGATGTCGGGGTTTCAGCAAAAGTAATGCTCCCGGACAAAAATCGTGAAGTGGATGCATCCAATGTCTCTTGTAGAGTCACAGGTTCATTACTGGGAATCAGCCGACGGGAATCGTCCCAGCGCGCGGTCTTTTCGGTCTTTTACCTCTACAGTTGTTTGAGGCTAGAGGAGGTCTGACGAATGCGTTTCTAACGTTTCCGTTGGCATTTTCTCTTCATAGACGGTCCATCTGACGGATTTTCTTCCTCAATTCTGCACCATCACCTAGGCTTTTTATCGCGGACCGCGCCTTTACGTCGAGTGTGTGCGAGCTAATGCCACCTTACCTCATACATCCTAGTCTCGCGCCTCGGGGGCAAATGGCATACTCAGCTCCGGACTATCCTTGCAATGTGCGAAGCGAATGGGTCTGCCTCCAGCAGCGTGACACTTTCTCCGCTCGAATTTGCTAGGGAACGGGGTCGTAGGGTATTTGTAGAGAAGTGCAACTCTACACTACACAAGCGCTATCCTGAAGGTGCAGCGATGCCAAGGTCCCGCAACAGAACACTTATCCCCTGGTAGAAAAAGCCAGAAGTGAGAGGGCGCAGACAAGTAGGACGTTTGGCTATGGATCGATGCCTGGCTGGCCACGTGGCAACCAAGGTAAGCATCGTGAGGTGTAAAATAGTGGTGCCAGTACGACCCCCCCCCCCTCGCCCCACCTAGCAGCGAGAAGGCTTTCCGTACTACCCCCCCCTCCTATCCCCAGCACCCTACCGACATTTCCCACATTTTCTTGTTTTCACCCAGTTGATTTGCTGAGAAGACCAAAACCGCAAACTGACAAAACCGAAACAGGAAAAATCACGCGAAAAGTCAACAACCGGAAAATTTTTTTCCCAACGCGGCAAATTTCTCTCGAGCCACATACGATCCCCCTCTCCCAACAACGATCAAATACGACCCCCTCCCCAGCCGAAATATACGACCCTTCCTATGTACCCTGGCGGCAACGCAGCGGAGTGCGGAGTCAGCACCGGGGTATCACTATCCTCCAGCCTCGTTTCCGTGCTTTTTGATGGAAGTAATACGGTAGTACAGTTTCGGCCCCATTCCGCGCACACACGGCACGGAACATGATCCCCGGAGGTAAAAGTACAGCTTGTCTCTAACCTAATGTCTCACCACTTCATGAATTTAATGATAAGCATGCCTTGAATCTTCACGGTTGAACCATCTTTCAGATCTATGTCCGTTCGACAGACAGAAATCGGACAATAATATCGGCTTTGTCAAACATTATTGGTATGTACGGCCCGAAAAGTTATAGCGCTGTTTCCGATGTTGACTATCCTTCTGAAGCGGGATGGCCCGCTGGATTTGTCCCAGTAGCCATCCATACGGTCGACGGCCACACTGACTATGTGAGTTTAACCGGCTTTTCATGTGATGAGGGCCCCTTCGCCTTTTTCCAGGTTTGGTTGTCCAGGTTGCAAATCCTGACGCTGATTGTGACCGCCAAGATCGTCTGTGGAGTATGGCCCAGAGCTCAGAAGAACTGCAGGAATACAGGAATCGGACCGATGTGGGCTCTACATGAGTAATTCTTAGACACATTTCATTTCTGATCTGAGAATTTCAGAAATCTCGTCACAAAACGTTGGTACCTCATTTCAGGTCGCTTCTCTGCTTGCAAATTTGACTGTCTACTGCGGTGAAACAGTGGATTTCGACAATTTCTGGATAATACGAGATGCTCTGCTGATTGAGGCGAGTTATGTTCGTTAAACCCTGAACTCATACCTACTTGTAACAGTTCTGCGTTGGAGTTGGAATAGTAAAATTCTGCTAGCTGAAGAGCCGAAAACCTTTTCCACGCATCATGAAGTAACATATTGAAAGGATCATCATGAAATGATGCTGTAAAAGGCTAACCATCCCAAGCAGACTTCCTTTCAGAGGGCGGAGACTATGATGATAATGGGAGGGCCGTCGGCAGTTGCCGCACACAAAGGGGTGGGCGTAACGAAACAAGAGAAAGGGAAAGTCGGAAAAACGTATAGTTGGTGTCGTCGCTATCAGAGAGGATGCGTTCATGCTTTCTGACAGCGCCCATCAGCGGCCGTCAGCGTTTCGAGCGTCCGTCAGCGTCAGCGACTAGGAAAGTATAATATCGATCTAGCGAACGGCAGCGTCTATCAGCGTCTACCAGCGACCAGGAGTAGAGAGTATGGGAAAGTAGGAGGGAAGAGACAGTTGGATTAGGCATCGTGAAATTGTGGCGTATGCAACCGCACCATGCTGCTACACAATGCCGTACTCCTGGTGGACGCTGCTGCAGAGCATAAACGCAGTCTGAGGACGGTGTTAGGAGGGGGGAAATGGGTCCGCCTCTGGCTGCCTGTAAACTGGACGCCTCGATTTGGAGAAACAAGAAGACCAGTGATGAAATGGTGGGCTATTCCCTGCTCCTAAACACCCGCCCTGACTGATTGCCAGACGATACTTCATTATTGTAGATAGTCAAACACAATCTCTCAGTTTGAAAATTCGGAAGCCAGAACACAGAATACCGAAAAGGAATAAACATAAACAACACAGCAGCATCATACTCGCATAGAGTAAATTTCCCATTTTCGCAGGATCTTGTTCCATATCCGCGTATTGTGTAGAGCTTTTCTTCTCGGCTTTATTATTGTTGTCATAGGAAAGGGCTAAAGGCATGTTGGCACGATAATGTCATATACAGATGTAAGGATTTGTACACCTGGCTTCAACGAATTCCGTGACTCGGACAGGCGCTGCGTGAAGCCTTTTCCAAGGAGGGTACCTCTATAACGCCCTATTGAGCAACAACTTTACGTCCCAAACGCCTTCCTTGCCCGCCCGCCCACAAATGGACGACCGTTTCCTGACGCTCGTATTCATTCATTTGCTAAGCAAATTATGAAGCGAAGGGATTGGTATGAAGCGGCGGTGAATGCTGCATGATATATGGGTACACTTATAGCAGCCGTAAATTTTCGGTAGCGTGATTGGTAAGATGCCTACGGGAAACTGATCCTGTTTTCGTCCGAATCGATTTACAAGTCACTGAGAACGGAGGCTTTCTCTTCGCAGATTTTGACCGTTTCACTCCGTTCTTTCGCCATTTCCCCACTATACAGCGCCCTACTAGCATTTAGGGTTAAGTTCAGAAACGTGCATCGTGCCAAGCTGCTTTAAGGCGCAGTTAGTAGTGATTAAATCAGACCAAATTTCAGCAAATGCCATGCTAACGACAAGTTGGCGGTCAGTGTTTAAAAGACCACCGTGGTTTCAGCGATGCAGCTTTTCAAGCAAATGACTGTTGTCCATGACAAAATCCACGAATATCAAAATGGTGTATTCGGTGAGCTCAGTAAATTCCATGAGAGCCAATAAGTGACAAAGAATCCGAATATGAGGCTCTTGAGAGGGTTTAGAAAAATCTGTGCTAAAATCGAAGAAGTAATGTATATCAACAAAACCCCAGACATCGCAGAAAATTTAGCTATGCTCTCGAGTGGTCATTCAAAGAGGGGATTAGACTTGAACTGTAGAATTTGCACAAAACGATCCCTGTGTTGGTATGAGATCAGATTTATTAGTCTTTTAGGCACGGCATCTCGGTGTATCTTCACGTCCTACGCTGTAAAATACTGTGTAATGGAGATATTAAATACAAGTGTCAGATGAACCCAGGTGAATTATGCAATGGTGAAAAAAGTCGAAGGCGATACCGGCCGAGAATGCCTGCTAGGTCATGGCCCTTTCCATTTGAATGAACTGCGTCCATAGCACAAAAAGGCAGGTATGTGCCGTCGCGAATACTACAAAATCGGAACACCAGCAGTTCCAGCATCAGATAAGGTCCACCCCCCCATTTATTCACATGGCTCGGTTCGGGGGCGGGGGTGACAGTCTAGCATCTTGCATCGCTGAAGCACCTTTGAGCCGCGGCAAGAAACTCAGCCTTCCTGTTAGCAATATCTACAGTCCTCATTCAGGTGTAGTGAGGAGCGAGGCTGTGGGGTTCGGGGGTATATTGGGAAGGTGGGGGGGGGGGGGGGGGCCGCCCGCCCGCCCCCTCCCGCCCCCCCGCGGGGGGGGGGGGGGGGGGGGGGAAAAAAGGAAAAAATAAAAAAAAGAAAAAAAAAAACAAAAAAAAAAAAAAAAAAAAAAAACTGTTCGGAGGGCGGCTGTGCAACGCGGTCCAAATGGGCGTTTGGCATCGTTGCTCTACCAATGGCGATCGGGTAAAGATCGATTTAGAGAGGAAGCGACCAATGATGGAAACGCCCAGTGCGAGCCGCTGATTGCGACCCGACAATTGCGATGATGTAAGGTGCAGGTCACCCCTTAAAGGCAGTTGGCACGATAAATGACCCAAGACGAGTAGTATTAATACGCCTGGCAGGAGGGAATTCCGCGGCCCTGAGCAGGCGCTGCCAATAAGCCTTGTTCCCAAGGAAAGTGGTGCCCTTTATAAGGCCCTGTCAAGCCACTACAACTCCGAATCAAACACGCCACCCCCACCGGCCGCACAAGCGGAACGACCCCGTACCTTGACGCTGCTAATTCGATTTCAATTCGCGTAAGCAAACTATAGAGCTGAAGGGATTGGTATGAAGCGGCGTGATGCTGCATGGATATATGAGTATACATATGCAGCCGTACCTTCGGTAGCGGTTATTGGCAAGATGCCCACGGGAAACTCGTCCAAAATTGATTTTGAACACATTGAAAAAGGGGCTCTTTCTTCGCAGGATTTTGACCCTTTTCATTCCGTTCTTTCGCCATTTCCCCCACTATATAGCGCCCTACTAGCATTTTAGGCCGAGCACCAAATCATCGTGCCAACTGCCTTTAAGGAGCGGATTGGACCACACAGGCAATCGCCCAAGGTGTGCTAATGACCTCCCAAGGTCCAGTGTCAAATTAGAAGCAAAGGAAAACAAACATTGGGAAAGGAATACACTTCAGAGCACAGATGATCCGTTTCGCTTCGGTATCGGCAGCACGAATGCATCATTGCTTAATGCCAACCCCCGAGCTCATCAGTGCGACAGGTTGACGACATGAGGACATGGACTACATAGGAGAAGGTGTTGAGAAGTAGGATAAAACGAGAGAATGTAAAAGTTAAGGGGGTTAACATGCAAAGTTCATGCTATCAAGTTGATGATGAATTATACGTAAAAATGAAAGAGTGATATAACACGATGTGAGTAGTAAATACATGTAAAAAGGATAATTGATTGTTAAAAGGTTAATATTGTTGATACTTATTGAGAGATATTGAGTATAAAACAATGTCCAAGCAGATTACAAAAATTAAATTCAAATAAAAGTGTAGTGGAGAGGAGGAATAAGTGTTGTAGCACCCGCTGCGAATGGTAATACGGCTGCGACTAGTCATTTACTTCTATAGTTATTTGCGATTGAAGTATTTGTAACTTAAAAATTTTTATGGTGAATACATTTTACAATGCTGTAATCATAAAAGCTCTTCGACCATTCGAAGAAAGTTGTAAAGAACCAATATCCTGTGTATGTTGCTAATATGAAAAACCCTATAATCAAAAGTGGAATAAAAAAATCGAAATACCGAAAATAATAAACCATTCCGATCTCCGCTGCTCATACTTTGCTGGGATGTAGAACTATATCGAATAGGCGTACCATGTTGGCCTTAGAGCTGTACTAGCCCTTCTACGGTGAGATGCCACAAGGCTTTTCCCAAAAATGTTCCCTTCAGCAACGTTTTAGCTTTGAGCAATCCAAACAGCAGTTAATGATGTGTAAGGAACGGTACAATCAGAATATGTATGAGGATCAACAAGTGTTTTCAAAAAGCACACGTGATAAGGTATGTGGAGGACATTATTTGTCAGTAACTCCGGTAATCAGCTCATAGGGCAGACCACAAGAGTCACAAGGAGGTGAAACGATCCAATCGTCACCATTCAAGTCTCAAAAGAATGCATACAGTAAACTGCGAGATTAGGGGCGCTACATCTGAATGGCGTCGAGAGCGGCGAGATAGGAATGCACTGCACTTTGATATTTATTAGCCCATTCGACATCCTATGGCGACATTTTCGGCTTTGAAACGATAAAGCAGTAATTGTCAAGTGTTTTTAGTGGCTTAGTATTGTAGCTTGTTTGTACAAATTAACCTCAAGATTCAAGAACAGTTGATTTTTTAGAGAAAACTCTGGTGATGAATGGCCTCGATATCGGCAAGGAACTGCTGAAAATCCGAGGAGGTTCCATGATTAATGATCTCAAAATGCACATGGACATTAAACTGGAGTGCTTGAATAAGACTGAATCGAAATGCAAATGGATAAATGGCCTGAAATACTACGCTTACTCAGCGGTAAGAACCAGTGCTAATCTTAGCTCCATAACGTGGATACGACATGATGTTGAGCCCTTTAGCGCACCTCCTTTCCACCCACACCACGCCTACCTTTATGAGTTACACGCATCTAAGCACGGAAATGAACTTCAAGGCAGGTTAATTTCCCTTGTGTGACTAGGGCTTCGCTAGGATGTGCCATGCGTTACATTTCTATTGGGATCACTGTGGCATTATTATGCTATTCCTATTTATGGTTCTATATGAAGACCATGTGAAGTACTCTTAGCACAGCGATGATAAGTACATGGAAGCTTTCGTCAGTATTTTTCACTGAGATTCCTCTTTCGTAGGCAGAAGGGCACTGCTTTCAGCGTTAACGAAAGGTGAAGCGACTTTGGTTGTTTACAGTAGGGCTCTAAGAAAGCATACAAAACCTGCCTGATGTGAGGATTACGTTCCAGTTGCTGTAGAATGCGTCAGATAGGCGTGATGCAATTGTGACGTACGCAGCATTCACAACAGGATCCTGTCCTCTTAAAGTAGCAGCGTTGCGGTGCGTCGACTTTCTCGACCCTCTGTACCTCAGGGCACATCATTGGTTGGGGATTTTAGTCGAGTCTGTACGACCCCCCCCCCCTCCGGCCCCCTGTCCCTCTCATCGCAATCGAGCCGCTTGAGGCAGAGGGAGGGGGGGGGGTAAATGGCATATGTGATGCAGGAAAACCTGGCGCGAAAAAATACCTACTAACAATCTCTCGAATTTTCCCGTACTTCCCTGCCAGCTTTTCCAAATTTCAAAATTGCCCCCGAAAACTTCGTCGATACTTCTCCGCAAACTTTTTGCTTGTCGAGGGCTAAGGGGGGGGGGGTGGTTATTATAGTATACGGCATGAAACAGATAAAATCGTACGGAAAATCCCAACCACCACTCCCTAGAAAGGCCCAGAAACTAAATACTTCCCCCCCCCCCTTTCTCCCAACAAATGGACGAAGTACGATACTCACCGTCCTTTCCCCCTTTAGAAACGTCCGTGAAGCATGAAAAATTCAACTATGAAAATGAATTACCCAAAACACACCCCCCCCCTTAATTGAGGATTCCAGCGACACGAGTGTGTCCTGCTGCACCTGCGTCTGTCTGTGTCAAGCTACTTTGAATACTATCGGCTAGTGCGCAGCGAATGGCAGCAACCGGCAAATAACGGCCTCCACACGTACTTGTAATGAGCCGTCAGTCCACTCACGTGCAGGTCCTTGTATATATCTTTCTGAAAAGAAGCCGTTCAGCTGTTGAGAGGACACTGCTATGGTTCAACACTTAATTATTTATGGCACCACTCTGCACTAAAAAAAGCCGTGGATTTGGAGTCAGAGACCGTAGATTGCCACTCACTTTGCGGGAGGTTAAAGCTCTGCATCAGTGTCTGAAGTGGATGTCATTTACCATTTACCCCACCATTGAGTGCTAAACAACTTTTTTTCTATCGAAGTATGGTGCTGTCCCGGAGTCTCATTACTCATCTGAATGTGTATTAACAATGTGAAACTCCAAAAGTTTCGAAGCAGCTGTATCACAACCTGTGCTCTTCCCGTTCGATATCGAGTTCCTTCGAGCGCGGGCGCCAGTAACGTCTCCATTCGTCCCTGCAACGTGCAAGAGTTGCCCAATGAACTCTCTCAGCTCGAGGGACACGATGAACTTCATACCGTTCGTTCAGAGCTTTCACGAAGAAGTCTGACCATCGCATAGGCGGTCGTCCAGGCGTTCGCTTGACATCCCGTGGAATCCAGTCGGTGACTGCTCTGGTCCAGCGGTCGTTCCTCGAAACGCATGACGTGTCCGGCCCACCTGATCTTCGAAACCTTGGCAAATGCGGCGGCGTCTCTGATCTTCGATCGTTGGCGGAGTGCGGAGCTCCGGATTCCCTCTCTCACTTGCGTGTAGCGGAAACTCCGAGCATCGCCCTTTCGATGGCGCGTTGAATAACGCCGACCGCATGCTCATCCTGCTTTCGTAGAGTCCAAGTCTCTGAGGCGTACGTCAAGGCAGGAAGGACCGCGGGAATCGAAGAGGGCACGGAGGCTTGGTGCTGTGTTTTTCGTCTTCTTCGCTACTCCCTCGATGTTCTTGAAGGCTCCCCAAGCCGCTCGCTTCCTCCTGCTCAGCTCTGGAGCTAGGTCATTCATCATATTGATTTCACGACCTAGGTACACATAGCTAGAGCATTCAGAGATGGTCGTTCCGTTGAGCGTGAATGGGGCATCAGATACCAATCCGTTTCTCATGAACATCGTCTTCGTTAGGTTCAGCCGTAGACCGATTCTTCCACACGCGCAGTCGAATTCAGCCAGCATTCGTTCCGCTTGCTCGATGTTTGGCGTTATCAAAACGATGTCGTCAGCAAAGCGGAGATGGTGTAGTTGCCGACCGTCGATCTTCACTCCCATGTCTTCCCATTCCAGTTGACGCATGACGTTCTCGAGAGAGGCGCTGAAGAGCTTGGGCGAGATGGTGTCGCCCTGTCGGACCCCTCTCTTCACATCAATGATGATCTCCTTGTAGAATGGTGAAATCTTGGTCGTGAAGTTGCTGTAGAGCTCTCGAAGAATCCTGATGTACTGAGTAGGAATACCCTGGTTGCCCAGGGCTTCGATAACCGCTTCTGTCTCAACGGAGTCGAAGGCCTTCTTCAAATCGATGAACGTGAGACATAGCGGCATCTTGTACTCTCGCGATACTTCGATGAGCTTCGTTACCGTGTGGATGTGATCGATCGTGCTGAATCCTCTTCGAAACCCTGCTTGCTCGCATGGCTGTCCTTCGTCTAGTGTTCTGCCAATCCTATTCAGGATGACTCGTGTGAAGAGTTTGTAGACTACAGACAGCAGGCAGATTGGGCGATAATTGCCAATGTCGTACAGGTCTCCTTCTTGTACAGCAACACAGTCTTGCTGGTTTTCCACGAGGTGGGTACCTTGCATTCCGACAGGTAGCGCGTGAAGAGTCGAGCCAGAGTTTTGACGAGAACTGGCGGAAGATTCTTCAGATGTTCGGGTCTGGATCCCTCGGACCCCGGTGCCGTACGATTCTTCACCGACGAGATGGCGTGTCGGACTTCGGAAGGGAGAACTGCAGGAACGACATATCCATCCTGCTCCAAGCGGTATGGTTGCAGGTGGACGTGGCTGTCAAAGAGATCCGAGTAGAAGTCGTGGATGACCTTCTCCATTGCCCTTCTGGATGCGGTGATTGTTCCATCCGGACGTCGGAGGGCGGTCATCTTGGTCTTACAGTTGGCGAAGTCGCGCGGGCGTTGCGTATGCTCTTCCCAAAGCCTTCTGGCGGCTTCCACCAATAACTTGCTGGCTCTTCTTCTCGCTGAGGTCTCTCTTTTTATCGCTTCTCTGCATAGCTTCGCAAGCTCAGACGTCGCTGGTAATTGCCTGCGGCTCGTGCGGCTCCACGTTGGCGAATCAGCTTCGAGAGTTTCCAGAGATAGACGCTTCTTGGTAATCTTGGAACCCTCTGACTTCTTTGGCCGGCGCAGTCGTGAAGATGTGCAACAAGCCGTTCGTATTCCTCGTCGATGTTGTCGATGACAGAATCCTCCCAGAGCCCAGCGAGAGAAGTGAAGTGATCCCAGTTGATGAAGGTCTTTGGGCTTCGCTTCTTGAACTTTGCGGCTCTCTCTCCTCGCATCGAAAAGCGGAATCTTGCGCGAAGGAGGCGATGGTCGGATCCCGTGTAGAACTTAGGGACAACAGCGACATCGATTAGGCAAAACCTTCGATTGCAGATGATGTGGTCGATCTCGTTATGGAATTGTCCACCAGGAGACTCCCATGTCCCATGCGTATAGATGGGCTCTGGAACTGCGAGTTACCATGGATGGTATGGGTCGACATGATAAACTCAGACAGCCTTTCACCCTGCTCATTCCACTCCGTTCCGTGAGTTCCGATGTGAAGTTCTTCAGCCGTTCTTCTTGGTCCGATCTTAGCGTTGAAATCACCGACGATGACCTTGAAGAAGGTATGATCTTCCTTGTAGAACTTCTCCAATTCCATATAGAACGCTTCGAGCTCATCCTCGTCGTAGCTTGATGTTGGTGCGTAGGCGACGAAGATTGTCAAAGCTGGAGTTGAACCACATCTTCTCAATCGCAAACGTCCGATTCGGGTCGTCAGATTTCGTAACGCGAAATCGATGTTCATAGCCAAGTGCGTGTTGACGAGGACGCCCACACCGCCAACGCCTCTGCTGTCGCATGTTCCGAGGAACAGTTCTTCTCCAGTCTCGTACACGGCGTGTAGCGGGCGATGCCTCCTCGTCTCGGTCAGTCCGATGACGTCGTACTTGATCTTCCTGGCTTGCAACATCAGATCTTCGATGTGAGCTTCCGATGCAAGCGTCCGTGCGTTGAAAGTACAGATCGTCCTAGTCCTGGCTGGACTAAGATTCTCCATTGGCCCTGTGATTTTAGCAGCCTCGTCCGAGCGGTCCCAGCCGACGTCGCCCTGTCGGTGGTTCCCTCAGCTTCAGGGGAATGAGGCCCATAGTTGTTACTGTTTTCGGCGAGAAGAAAATTAACCACGCGTAGCTCGCCAGGCTCTGACGTGGCACCCTCCGCATTGGTACGTTTTTGGAACAGTCCAAAACCGTTCACCCCCACGCCACGATGAGGCTGCGGATAGGATTTGTGGGGGAAAAACTCCAAAAAGTTTATTCCAAAAAACTCAAAAGACAGCAAAAGTCTCAAAAGTTTTTTAAAATATATCTCATCTTGGCTAATATTTTGGTCGTGTCACGTTCTTGGCAGACTCTGAAATTAATTTAGCTTGTTTATGAATACTTAAGTCCTACAGAGATGTAACCCGACAACGGACTCCCTCCCATTCGAGCAACTTACCGACATAAGTCACTGGCAAATTAGCCTTATATCCGAGCGGCGTAGTACTTTTGACGCATAATTTTTCCTGGTGCGCTCCTTGGGTGATGGACATTTCCTCCTTATCGTTTTCAAACCTAGCTGCTTCAAAGGATGGGAACTGAGTGTAACATTCGGGAGACATGCAAGAGAAATCGTAAATTTTTTTAACGCTCCGGGGTGCGCGGCAGATGGGCGCGGTGGCCAGCCGATGTGCAAGTCAGTGCGTTTTCCCACTCAAACAAATCCGATACAAATCTATTGTACCCGAGGGGTAGAAGGGCTGTTGACGCCGCCAGCGATTCGGTCCAGATATTCGCCCACAGCGAGTAGTAAGCGCTACCATCGCCCGCGCGAGTAGTAAGCGTACCATTTGTCACTACACCACCTCCACTCTATCGTCGAACTCTAAAGAATGGTGTAAAACCGCTCAAGGAGATTCCATCGTTCTCGAGTAAAAGTTTTTCAGCATGATAGCACAATCTATGCGTTGTTCGCTATTTTGGGTATCCAGAGCAAAGCGATCATTCCATACGGATATCCAGAGTACGCGGCAGCTACGTTCATTGAACTTTGGAGAAATCGAACCAACAATAAGCCATACTTCAAGGTCGGCAAATTCACATTCAATGTTTCTCCAATTTCTTCCTAAGTGATATCCTGTAGTCTTCCATGTTTTTTCACTTTGGTTATCTTGATAGGTTTTTCAGAGGAGAAATGGATGCATTTCAGCTGCTATATCACCACAAAAATTCCACCTACCCGGTCACTCAAATGATTGATGCCTGTGAAGGACAACAGTACTGCAACCTCGATGTTTTTAGAGACTTCGCAGAAAAGTTAAAACCAGATCAACCAATGGACAAGGTCAGAGGAATCATCAGTTGTGTGGCGTTGTCCTGGATTTCACCCATTTGCACTTTCATGGAACATCTTTCATCACAAATTCGAACACCTTCAATTGGTGACCGAATGGATTCAGGCCCGCTAACTCCTTGATTCTTGGGGCTATAACCGCAAGCCTAAATCCATTCTGTCACCACTTGACGGCTCTCGCACGAAGTCCAGTAGCAAGCATAGTGATTCTAGCGTATTTCAGTGAAATAGGGGGGAGGAAGTTTGGCATTTTGTAGATCCTGTGGGTAAATGAGAATCAACTATAAAGCTCAAATATTCTTGTGGCAAACATCCAGTTCCACGGAAAGCTGGGAGAAGTGCGTTTTCGCTGGTTGGGGTGTGAGACGAAATGAGGTTTTATGACGTTGCGGACCATTGTCTTTTTGTACTACTGCCACGCCTGTTACGCGCTCTTGTGATTACTGGGCCCAGTAGCGAAAAGTCACGCTCCGAGTCGAAAAGGAATGCTTTCTGCTATGATGATTACGCAATGCTGATGGGACTTCGATATAAGTAAACTATGGTCCCACCTCTGCACACGTTTTAGGAAGGGAAGTCTGGAACATATGTACCTTGAGAGCTTGAAAGGAAAGAGAAGTTAGTGGCCAAAGA